>SNQJ01S0026563.1:38063-49080 GCA_010110895.2 Picea sitchensis
TAGACTTAGACAATAAATGGTAGCCTTGGCGAACTAATGAACAATCCATGTAAGTGAAAATCAATAAACAATTAGGATGCGTCACAAAACCCCTTCCAAGAACACACCTAGTAAAGTTGCATTGATGGATTTTTTTTTGCTTTCACAACCATGATATAAAGCTTTGTTACTAGAAATGCCTAGTTCCATTTTGCCTCTAGAAAGAAAATTGAGATGCCTAGGTAATCCATGAAAAATGCCCCCTAAACATTTTTTGGTCTTTGAGAAATGCTCATAGGACATTTCTTTGGCATTTGTCTTTGATATTGGCAAGTGTTCCCTATAAATACACTACAAGCCCCCATTCTTTATTGTACAACCACCTTTTGCAATTGCAATAGAATTTATGAATTTGTAATCTTTAAATTGCCCCCCTCTCTCTCCCTGCATCGCCCCCATAAATACACTACAAATCCCCCATTTTTCTCTCTTTATTGTACAACCACCTTGTGCAATTGCAATATAATTTATGAATTTGTAATCTTTAAATTACCCCACTCTCTATCTCTCCCTCCATCGCCCTCTCTCTCTCTATATATAGAGAGAGAGTGTGTGTGCATCAAGATATATACCAAGGTTCAATTATATAAATAAAATCTATGAATTTGTAATCTTTAAATTGCCCCCCCTCTTTCTCCCCCCATTGCCCCCTCTCTCTATATGTATAAATAAAGAGAGAGAGAAAGTGTGTGGGCCCATTAAGATATATACCAAGCTTCAATTATTGTAACAGTGTGCCCCAACAACATAGCGTGAGTTTAAGATGGAGTTTGTTTAACATAGATGATGCTAGATGCAAGTCTTGGACAATTTTGGTGGAACAAATGCCCGTCATACTTGGTTTCTAAATTAAAGAATAAAACAACATCATTCAAAGTAAGATGGACTGAGCTTAAGATGGAATAAGCTAGGTGTAGCTAATCATTGAACTCTTAACACAACATCCACATTTTTAGTGTAAGATGGAGTGAGTTTAAAATGATGAGGCTAGGTGTAGATAACCATTGAGCTCCTAACACAACATCAATGCCACCAAAAATCCTGGCATACATTGAGGATCACAATTAGTAGGCATTCACACTTAAGTTAAACTTACGAAATTTTCCATCCCATTAAGTGTTGGTGTCTCTTAGGATGGTTACTTTGAAGTCACTGATAGGATGGATAAACATGTTCAATTTCCTTGCAATTTTAGTATCGATGAAATTGTGAGTAATCCCATAGAAATTGTGGGTGCTCTCATTGTCAATTAGTATAGTTACTTCAGTTTTGTTTATGTGATATAGGTGGATCTAAGAACACTAAAAAATTGGCAGTCTCAACTGATGATGAAAATGACTCCATTACGTAGAGATTGATGAGAGCTTTCCAACGCAACTTGAACGGACTCAAACAAACATCGTATGAGAAAGATATGGTCTTCTAAAGTTTTGGAAAAACATGTAAAAATGGCAAAAGGAAAGTACCACGTGGCATCACTAGAAGGATGGCACATGCATTGTACGGACATACACATGGATAGTATGACGATGATGTGGTAGGTGACAGGTGGCAGTGCGATGGTGACATGGCATGCTGATAGGGTAGCTGACTGGGTGTATGGTCAAGTGATGTGGTCCAATCAGAGGCTGCCATGTGGCACCCTTCGACTAGCCAATGTGGATTAAGGGCATCAAAATTTGTTGGGCTTGGTAGGGATCAAACCCCCGAACTCATCGCAACAATCTAACAGTCTTAACCAATATGCCTAACCACACCATGAAATATGCCAAACAAGAATCTTCTATTTAAAGAGCATTGTTGTAACCATATGCCAAATATGGGTGTCAGTCAGGGTCGACCCCGCGACCTTTAGGCCGACGTCCCAACGTTCCAACCAACGTGCCAACGACGTTTGTTGGTAAATCTTGTCAGGAATCAAATATTTAAGTTGTGTAAACACGCCAAATGGGAATATAGTGACATCGGGCGAGTTTGAACCCCC
Organism: Picea sitchensis; assembly: GCA_010110895.2. Taxonomy (NCBI): domain Eukaryota; kingdom Viridiplantae; phylum Streptophyta; class Pinopsida; order Pinales; family Pinaceae; genus Picea; species Picea sitchensis. Next base: position 40,087 of record SNQJ01S0026563.1, read on the forward strand.
AACCTCTGCTATATAAACTCAATGCCCGACCATTGTACCATAGTGCCAATTCATGCCTAGAAACTCTACTAATTTGCTTTTATTATGCTGAGTTTTAATCGTTTTTTGGGGAGATATAGAGTATTTATAGTCAAAAGATTTAGTTTTTCGAGGTGGAGTTGATTTTGACAGTCATGCCCTGAGTTTATGGATCAGATCATAAGGTCATTTCAAAAACATGCATTAAAGTTTTTATTGTATAAAGAAAATTTGAGCATCAATAGAGCAGTCTCTCATTTGGAACTGAACTCGGAGACGTAGCCCAAGATGGGTGAACTCCGTTATCAACTTGTGTAATGTGCCTTGTTATTTGCTACTTCTATTTCTTTCAATTTCAACATTTTTATTTCCGTAAGTAATTTATCAGTTAATGAAGTTTTGGATAAGGGGATTCACATGTTAATTTGCAAATAGTCATAACGGTCACAATTTCCTAATCAGGTTTGATGTTAATGTATGCTTAAGAACTAATTTGACATCTAAATATTTTTGAATCATTATGTACCTGAAGATGTCTAGTGTTTAAGGTTGGGTAGTGCCCTTATCATGATTGCCATAGATAAAGTTGGAATTGGTTCTATCCTGTGGGTCTATGTTTCTTCTTTTGAAATGTTACTTTCATCTTTGAATGAAGAATCTAACCTATCACAGGTCATCGTTGTCACAACTGATATTAATGATTTCAAATGAATATAACCTTTTGTTTTTGCATCTATGGCTTAGCTCTAAGGTTTCTCTACAAGTGAAACATTTCTTAACTTCCTTTGCAACCTTCTTATTAGATGTGTACCTTCTAGTAGGGGGGACATATTTTGAGTCTATTTTCCCAAATTGAAAAGGAGAATTTTGTTGGTTTCCTAGAGTTTCCTCTTTTCTACCCTAGCTTTTGATTTTTCTTCTTTATATCTTTGATATCCAAGAGTTCAATATCATGTCTTATGTTGGGTTTTATCCTTGAGATATATGTCTGTAATATATGATTCTCTACTAGTGTTGGGGCTCAAGTTGCCAGTGTTGGGGCTCAAGTTGCCATTGCTTCCCACTCATAATTATAATGCTCAATTTTGTGTATTTGTCCCAGTCGAGTGAGTTCAGCAAACCCTAAACCCTTGGATCTAGATTCAAACCTATAACCTCCAAAGAAGAAAGCGATTTTCTTTTTCTCCACAAAAGCCTCTTTCATTAATTTAATGACTCAATCATTTGTCATCGTGACTAGACTTTATTTACATTCTACTTTATTATAAAGTAAGTTAATAAATTAATGTTTCAATGATTACATGATAATTTTTATATTGTACTTTATTATACCTTCCGATAGGCATGGTATATAGTGTTGAGTTAGGTTTGACTTTATATTAGTTCATGGTTGACCATAAAATATACACCCTTTTATCTAAAGTTTTAAAAAATAATGATTAATTTTAAATTTTAAATCTCATTTATCTGAAATCTTATTGGCCAAAAACTTTGAAGTCTTATTGCTGCCTTCACTTCCCCCAATGTAAATTTAATAAATATTTCTGTCATCTAGTCATTTCATGCCTACTCCTCTCCCTATCTCCTTAAACAATACTTTCATTATTATATTCCGCAGGTATATGCTACCTAGTAGCCTTGTTACATTCTACTTTCACTTTATAAATTAATGTTTCGTTAACTACCCAATAACTAGACTTAAATATTCTTATGTCTTATTTTTTAAATTGTACTTCATTCCATTTTACTTTATAAATTAGTGTCTCATTAATTACCGAATGAGTTATTTTTTATGACTTGATTTTTACTTACGTTCTACTGTATTATAAAGTAACTTTATAAATTGCCGTTGACTTGACTAACCTATAGACTTAGAGAACAAACGATAGCCATGGAGACTTAATGAACATTCCATGTAAGTGAAGATCATATAACAGTTAGAATGCATCACAGAACCCTTCCAAGAACACACCTAGTAAAGTAGTGACACAATGGATATTTGCTTCGTTAGCAACCATGATTTAAAGCTTTGTTAGCAGAAATGCCTAGTTCAATTTTCCCTCTAGAAAGAAAATTGAGTTGCTTAGGTAACCCCTGAAAAACGCCCCCTAAAGGTTTCTTGCCCTTTGAGAAATGCTCCTAGGACATTTCTCAAGCGTTTATTGATAGTGGCAAGTGTTTCCCTATAAATACACTACAAGCCCCTCATTTTTCTTCACTTTATTCTATAACAATCTTGTGCAATTGCAGCGGAGTTTGCAAGTTTGTAATCTTTAAATTGCATCTTCAAGCCATCTTCAAAGGTTTACTTATTGTCACAGTGCCCCCAACGACAGTGTGTGACTTTAAGATGGAGTGAGTTTAACATGGATGAGGCTAGGTGTAAGTCCTGAACAACTTTGGAGAAACAAATACCCCTATACTTGGTTTCTACACCGAAGGAAGATTATTCTTCAGTGTGCAGTCTCTCAAAGCATGTTTCTTGTAGCAGAATATATCAACATCATTCAGTGTAAGATGCAGTGAGTTTAAGATGGATGAAGTTAGGTGTAAGTCCTAGGCAACTTTGGTGAAACAAATACCCCTCATACGTAGTTTCTAAGATAAAGGAAGGTCATTCTTCACAGTGCAGCCTCTCAAGGCATGTTTCTTTTAGCATAATAGATCAATTTTGGCAGAACAAATACCCCCCATACTTGGTTTCTAAGCTGGAAGGAAGATCATGTAGAAGAATAAATCAACATCATTCAAAATTGTTTTATTAAGAGACAGTCATTTTCAAAACTACCCTTTCACACAAATAAGGTTCTTTTAAGAAGAAGTCTAAATGTTCTATGTTTTTTACCTTTACTGGTTTTTCATCACTAGAGTCCAGTCAGGCAATCTTTACTGAATTACAAATTTTTATTGATGGAATTGCTATTTTTAATGCGGAAATGGAATCAGCACCCTCTATTACAACCTAATTGTGCAATGTTAACCTCTGATGTCTGTGATTACATCAATCCAAAATGATTTGTGCAGAATTTCAGGCCAAAAATGCCAATTCCCCCTCCCTTATTTTATGAGCAGCATGAAAAGAGCTAATCCATTGCAGTTTAGATTGCTCGTTCTTTAATAGGCAATAAAGTTATATGGCATTGCATATTAGTTTTCCAAGAACATACCTACTATAGAAAAACCCAAATGACTAAAAAGAGGTTTCCTTTGTCAAGAAAGCATTATATCAACATGCTATAGATGAAGAGAAGCTTTTCACACATGAATAAAATAGATGTTCCAAAAAAACTAACCTTCTCTTAAACAATTGTACAGTGTCTTGTACAGATGACCCACTACAGATAGACCTTGATCTAGACCAGAAACTTGTTGATTTTACAAGGCAAACTGGTTGACTTCCAGGTAGGCAAGATGACTTGAATTTTGGCTCGACTAGAAAAGCTCTCAAATATACAGCCGCAAACACTGCTGTAATAGTTGCCACCTAAATATTATTTGCAACCAAATCAGGACTTCAGAACACAAGTTTCATTAACAAGCTATATAGAAGAGCTGTTAGATAAATTGAAAGTGATGAAATACTAAAGAATATATTAAATATACCTGAAAAATAATGTTTTCTGGGAGAAACCGTGCAATAGCTAATCCAAGAACAAATGCAGAAGAGATAACTCCTGTTAATACTCCAAATGCTTCCGTGCGTGAGTGTTCTGGAATGTTATCAGCCTACATGAATAATTCAAGGCAGTGATGAATCATGATTCATTATCCTTCTATCTGGAAGCAATAAAGTTTAAACCCATCATTTGGTATGTGCACTTCATTGTCACTAAATATATTGAAAACTTAGAGATTACCAAAGGCTATTGACGTCAGTCTAAAGAATTTCAAAATTTGATAAACGAGTATGCAGATCAGTTCGGTGAAGACATAAATGTAGTGGAAAATATTCAGCATCAAGATGATATTGATTGTGGACTTCCATATGCATATGTTTGAGCAAGAGTAATTCTGATATGTGCCAGAAAATGAATAAATGATAGGACATGCTCAAATGTTATATTTGATCTTATCTTTTCATGAAACACCAGTGGTCAACTGGATTGGTGAAAACAGTGGACTGTTATAATGTCCACCAGGGTTCGATTCCTCTGCAAGGGGTCGTGATAGGTGTTTGAGCAGTCATAAATATGTTATTTTTCCATAAGAGGGGGTCCTATAAACCCAAAGAAGGTGTCCCAGTCCTTTAATGCTATTTTCATCTATGCATACATAAACCTATCCATGCAAACATGTGCATAAATATACATACTCAAAAACTAATTTAAATGCACTTTAAAAAGTTCAGAAATGAAATGAATGCAAAGGATTACAGCATGAGACATTAGATAGCATCCTTACTCACTGCTCTTCCTTTCTTGGTTTGATTTACTGCCTCACTGGAATGTTCTTGCATTTTTTTGCCAACACTAACAAAAAGAAAAAACAATTATTGCTGTACCAAATATTCTTTGTGGTAATCAATAAATTGATTAAACCAACTTCTTGAATAAAATCACATACTGGACACAAAAATTGATTTCTCCACCCACCATCTAAGATGGTTGATATATGCTCAACTCAAGGTCAAAATGCAGGCATGTCTAGGAAGATTGAACACTGATTTAGTAACTTCATGATTGGTAACTTGAAATCATGCAGCTATAAACAAAACTGATATATTAACTCCAATTTCCATAGAGGAAAACAACTCCAATTGCCATAGAATAAAGGAAGTCCGTGTTGTCATCAATTCAAGACATCAAGGAATTCGCTGTGTTGCTTCTACATCCATGAGATTTGAAAATAAACTCCAAGGATATGATCCTTTGCTTATCTTCTAGATGAGGGAGCGTTGGAAGAGATGACATGGCTTGGACAGTTTCGAATTTGGGTTCTAATATTTACATTATCTCACTTGCTATCTTAGTGATTGGCATCAATAATTAGTTTGAAGCACCCATAATTGATCAAATGGCATGAAAAAGAGTGTTTGCAATATTCTAACCTTGTGATGGTTTGAAATCCTAAAAAATGCTTTCTAATCATGGGGTTTGCTAAGAGACTGTCTATATTGAAATAGTGTGGATATCAAGATACCTTTTACATATTATCCTAGCTTGAACCTCATACTTAACTCTGATGTTCATCTTTCAGCTACAAACTATAACATAAAACCTTGTGGAACCCAAACTACCCTACTTTTTACTTTTTCAATAGTTAAGTTTTACAAGGGTACCTTGTCTGCTTCTAAAAGCTTCTGATGGACACTGATCAAACAGTACATCAGCTAAAAAGATAAGTTGTTTAGCTTCTAAGTTTGCTTTGAGGCTAATAGCCACTATTGAATTTGCAGGTTTGCTCATCCATACTGGGTCAGGGTGGCAAGGTTGGAAACAGTTCAAGATATGCCAGACAGCTAAGGGCTTCAATTGACTCAGAAACCTGGATCACAACTTCGATTCCAGTAGAGAGACATAGAATGCCCAGCCATTGATTTCAGCCAAAGTCATGAATATTTACACTTTTCTTAGCACACCCAATAGAACTCTGAAAGTAGCAAATGGGCCCTTGGTTCACTACGTATTAAACTGCTCAACAGGGTTCCATTCTCACTGTGGTCTGCCCACCCAAATGGCATATTTCAAAAAGGAATGAGGCTGGGTGCAAGCCCTGGGTGAATTTGGTAGTATAAATACTACTTGGACCTGGCACCTAAAGGGAAAGAAGCCCATGTTATGTGCTGCAGCCCCAACATTACAGTATGTTTCTTAAAGCAACTTTGAAAAATAAAAACTGAGTAAAGCAGCCATGGACCCTAATATATATAAAAAGCTTTATCAACAACTGAGAAGGATGAAAAAGTACCACATAAGCCAGGGAAAGGCATTGAAGGCTGCCATCGGTAACTATTGCAGCAGCTGTTTTCAACACAAAATATGCATATACATATGCCTTTGTCCTGTTGTAAGCCAAGACACCTGCAAATTACTTCAGTAGAGACAATTAGCAGCCATCCAATTTTGCATGAGATATTGGCAACTAATTATGGACAGTTTTCAAAATCTATTGCATCATTGCTTACCCAAAGGAAGAACTGCGACAGTCATTGGAACCATAAGCAGTGCTTTCCTTCCATAGTGGTCTGAGAGATCCCCTATGATGGGTGTCACCAGCATTGTTCCAATGCCAGATATCTATTACATGCCAAAAATTTTCATTTTTCAGTGGATTAAGGAAAAAATTCTATTAAAAGCTTTCGAATTTTGTACTAATATAAAATAAGACCCAGTATCTACAAAGCAATTAAATTTATTTCCAAACAAGAAACAAAGCAGGCCTAACAGTAACATGAGGAAATAAAAAGCCATCATCAGTTGGCATAATTGTCCAAAAACCAAAACCACGCATAGTGCGAAATAGGAAAATACAAATTTCCAAAAATTTAATCATACTCTAATAAATTATAAAATTGGAAGAAGGTTTATCTGTGCCAAGTAAAAACTGAGAAAATCGACCCATCAGGAAAATCAAATACAAAATCTCTAGATTACAGGACTTCAGCGGAAAGCAGGGAAAATTTTGTTCGCCTGATTTACTAATTCAAAATGAATATCCACCGAATTTTTCAAAAAACAATTATTTTACTCGAGAATTCACCAAGATTTTCTAAAACTCAAATAAAATCTTCAAATTTTAAAGAAATATCAGCATTATGGTGGTAATTTTAAGAAAAAGCAACACGTATATGGGTACTCGAAATTATACCTGCAAAAGGCCTTCCATGTTACTGAATCTCACTTGGAATTATTAAAACAAGGGTCACGTATACTTTTCAAGCCATTGCCATTCCAGCATAGGAAAATTCAAAAACCCATAATCAAACTGTAAATTCTCATCCTTTCTTCAACTCTTGGACAGTGATTCAAGTGAATTATAATGTACAGAGTTCACACAAGACATGTAGAGTATGAATAAGAATGAAATTTTGCTCACCGTCTGCTGCAGTCCAGTGAGGTAGATAGCTTGGCCGCATTCTTCAACGCCAGGGCAGATAGCGGACATTGTAATGTCTGTGAGAGCAGGGATCACCATGGAAATAGCAGTGCAGTGCAAGAACACGGTGAACAGGAGGTGAGCCATCAACCCCCAAGATTCATGCCAAAAATTATGTGTCATCTTGMCTTCAATTTCCAGAAATATATCACTACAACACTAATACCCAACACTGTTTCCTCACCAGTTACAGCACTGCATGCATGGGAACAGCATGAAATGAATAAGTGCTGCTCTCTACACTAAATCCTGCCTCGTCTTCTACAAACAACTGAGCACATTCTGTGTGAACATGGGCTATAAAGTTGAGAGTGGTGATTCTCTGCTGCATTTTTTACTGAAACAAATGCCTGAAAAAAGCTGAGAATTTGGAGGAAGCAAGTGTGGATGGCTTATTAGTGGAAATGAAGAGCATTGAAAGGTTGTCTCCCACACGCGTCCTGGTCCTTTGTCACGGAGGTGGCAGCGGAGGGAGATAAAGAGACCCATGATATTCGGATTTAATTGTTGTTTATGATATTGATCTAATTTTACTTGGTGTTGAAGATGCTGATCCTTGGCGTGTGATTTCAGTGTGTTCGTTCAAGGAGGGTGCTGGTGCTGGTGGGGCGTGATGGGCCGAAAGCTCCTTTGTCAGATAGTTGATTGGGTCTTTGACATTTATGAATGGAATAGTTTATTAGCTACTTGACATCCCTGCATGGAATGCCCATTTCCTCTCAGGGGATTCCAAAAGTCAATATGAACAGTGGAGTGTTAGTTGAGTAAGGGACAGATACCGATCATGGATATACTTGGCTTGTAAACGACGGACCACGTGGAAATCTTACGATCACGGGACTTCCCAAACCGAAGGATTTGTATAAGTAGGTTGTTACAGAATAGCAAATTGAACCTCGCCTTATAGAACGAGTTCGGTAGGTTATTGAATATGGAAATTTAATTAAAATTAGAATTTTTTCTAATTAGTTTGGTAGGCTATTGAATTGAAGACTAAACATTTTTGGATATGAATATCAAATGTGAAAATTTTCAAATCATAGAGGGGGTAAAATTTCAATTGGGGAGAAAGAAAGAAAGTATGTATTTTTAAGGTAGCCTAAAGTACTAATTTGAACATTCCAGAAGATATTTATATATGATCAATATAAATCTAATTTAAAAAAANGAAAATTTTCAAATCATAGAGGGGGTAAAATTTCAATTGGGGAGAAAGAAAGAAAGTATGTATTTTTAAGGTAGCCTAAAGTACTAATTTGAACATTCCAGAAGATATTTATATATGATCAATATAAATCTAATTTAAAAAAATTGTTTTTAACTTTATGATAAAATTATAGAAGATATTTATATGTGACCCATATAAATCCAACTTAAAAAATGCTTTATGATAAAAAAAAATTATATTCAATAAAAATTTTGGTGAAAAAATTAGTCTAAAGTAAATATTTAGTAAAAATAATTTAAAAAGGGTTTATCTTTATAAGAGGTAGATCAAATTTAAACTCAACTAATGTGATAATTTTTTTAATTAAAATGTCGACTCAAGATATTAAAAAGAGATAAAGTTTTTAAATTAAAATGTCAAATCAAGATATTAAAAAGAGATACAAGTTTTTAAATTAAAATGTCAAATCAAGATATTAAAAAGAGTTTATTTGTATAGAAAAAAATTAATTTATGTAACGTGAATCAAATTCAATTTCAAGATTTTAATCAAAATCCCAAATAAAAAATAAAGTATTTTTAAAATGCTTTATTCATATAAATTTAAATGAATAAAAAATCAAAATTTAAAATCCCAAATAAAAAATAAAGTATTTTTAAAATATTTTATTCATATAAATTTAAATGAATAAAAAATAAAGTATTTTCAAAATA
>SNQJ01S0026563.1:58153-75161 GCA_010110895.2 Picea sitchensis
CGTAAGTTTTTTTTCCCTAAAATATATTATGAATGCTATGAGAAACATGACATGTTATTCTCATTATCAATAAATTTCTAAATATACATTAAGTAAGTTAGTTAAGTGAGGTTGTGGTTAAATTGTGAATTTAAGTGAGGTAAGGTTGTGGTTTGATTGTGAAGAAGAAATAGATAAAAATATAAAAAATGATAGAAGTTTAAATTTTGATAGGTATAGGTATAGGTATAGAGAAGGGTTTTGGGTAAATAAAAATACATTAGATTATAAAAGTTTTTTTTTTAGATGATAGCTATTGCAATAAGGTTATATTAGAGTGTTATTGTCAATTTTAAGAACACTATGTGTTGATTGGAAGAAATTAAATGTAATCTAGGAATCAAGCAAGGTTGTCCCCTACCCTCTTTACCATATATATTAATAAGTTAGAATAGTGTTTGGAAGATGTTGGTTGCACTGGCCTGAGTCTCTCTAGTATAGTCCCATCCTTCTTCTTTATGTCGACGATATTGTTCTTATGGCGAGGAATCCCTATGATCTCAGCAAGCAACTAAGAATCCTCAATGACTTCTGCTCTAGTATGGACGTAAACATTGAGAAAACAAAGGTTATGATAATTAAATCCAAAAAGATCACCCATGATTATTTTATATATGGCAACAGTAGCTCAGAGGAAGTACCTTCATACAAATATATGGGAATCAATATTCATCACAAAATCAATTGGAACTATATTGAGAAAAAGGATAAATGGAGGGTAGAAAGTGTATCATGGACTTGAAAACAAGTGTAAATTAGCGTAACTTTGGTTGTGGGATAAGAAAAAAACTCCTCTTTGATACACTCTTCACTCTTGTTATCTTATATGGATGTGAAGTTTGGGAATGTGGTATCTCTAGAGAATCCTAGAGAAAGATAGNCTTGAAAACAAGTGTAAATTAGCGTAACTTTGGTTGTGGGATAAGAAAAAAACTCCTCTTTGATACACTCTTCACTCTTGTTATCTTATATGGATGTGAAGTTTGGGAATGTGGTATCTCTAGAGAATCCTAGAGAAAGATAGAGTAGATCCAATTTTTTTTTATAACTTGTAATCTCAAAATTAAAGGCGATACACCCTATCCTATCCTCCTCATAGAAACGAGCCTTTCTCCAATTGAGAGCACATCCATGATTAGGTACTTAATGTACAAGAACACAATAAACAATATGAATGACAATAGGCTCCCCAAAATTGCTTCAAAGTCCATCCAAAACCACCAATGGCTCAAGCAGGGATGACATAAAGATGCCAACTCTTGGCTAAATCATTGGGGAATACAGGAAGATGCCATTCTGCAGAATACCGATCATATTAAAAATATTATTACATCTAAATTTAAGGAGAATCTATGGTGTGATAAAGAATTAGAGTGATAAAAGGAAACTAAGATACTACAATGATGTGGTCAACCCCAATCTAGAAGATCAAAAGTATCTCTTAGTTTTGACTAGCGCAAAGAAGAAAATCAACATTGTTAAAATACAAACAAACTCCCACAAGATGCATAACAAAATTGGCCATTGAACAATTCCTAAAACACCTTGGGACAAAAGAATGTATCATCTTTGTGAAACTAAGAGGGTTGAAAATGAAAATCACTTTCTCCTAGAGTGCTCTTCATATACCCAAATTAGATCACAGTTTCAAAATATCTATCACAATATCAACCTTCCTAACCTCCTAAGTCGTCAAAACTATGGTGATCTTGGAGTGTTTCTCTTAATGCTTTTCAAGCACATAAATAAAATTCTAAAGAAATCTAAGTAATCTCTTATCTTTCTTAAGGTTTGATAGACCAAATCTCATTTCAGTGGATGTTTTTTTCTTTAAGGAACTAAAGTATTTATATTATATAAGACGCATTGTCAAAGAAAAAGAAAAATCCAATGGTCCTTTTACAAAAAAATGGCTTATAGCCAATGTATATACTACTCTTAATATACTGTAAAATATACATATTTCCTTTGGAAGTATCCACATTGTTTGACTGCGGAATTTCTTTATAAATTGCCCAAGAAAAAAACAATTTTTAAATACATCAATTAATTGATGACTCATTATCTAGTACCCCTCGCGCTCCGCTTTGAAGTGGAGAATCTTCTTCGACATCCATGGGTGAAATTCCAAGTTCCCCATAACAATCTTTGAGTTCCCATGACGAGAAGCAATTGACGCCTAATTGATGGAAATAAACTGAATAGGCTGAGGTAGGACCAAAGTTCTAAAAAATTGGCACTCTGATTCTAGGCTCTCAATGCATTGAGTGAAGGACTGCTCCAAATTCCTAACTTTGATCGATAACTGGTGGAGGGAAAAGCAATTGGACTCTGATATTCCCTCATGGAGCCAAAGGATTTTTTTGAGATCCCTCCAGGAAGGATCCATATTATGACCAAACAACATATCATTATTACCAATATGACCAAGCCACACTCCACTTATTTCGTTGTTGAAAGAATTGTTTGAATTGGAGGTAGGAAATTTATTGAATCCAGCTGACCACAAACATTCACTTCCCTATTTCTGGAACTTACAACATCTATGCAAGCTTTTTTAGTTCCATAGGGATAGTTGTTATAATAATTTGTCAAAGTAAACCCTTTGTCTATAAAAGAATGACTAGAATAAGCTCCAATTTTGCAAACTGAAATAGAAGTGTCCTCAACCCACAAGTTATTTGCCTCATTACCCACACCAAGACGCTGGTGCCAAAAAGAAATATTCCCCCACCTCACAGTTCTTAAAACAATTCAATGAAGGTTAAAAAAACAAAGAGCAAAGAAATACAAAAGGCCATTCCTCAAATCATAACCCTAGTGTAATAAAGAAGGCCTTGAAAAAAGGTATGCAAGTAAGAATCTCAGAGAAACACAGACCGAATTTCGTAATTGAAACTCTTCGTAGGACGAACCAATAACATCATACTTAGCAATACACCCAGATCCCAAAATAGTGGAACCAAAGAAGAGAAAATACCTAAAGAAACCACCACCATCTATGTCTCCTTCCTGAATGCAAACAAAGAATAGAGAGAATTGACCCAGAAGATCAAATCTAGATTTAATATTAGAGCTAATGATACTTAACCCAACAAGCAAAGGAGAATCTTCATTATCAAAATGCAAAACTGAAACTTCCCAGACTCTATAGGGAGGCAAATTGTAAGGAAAAAACTTGATAACCGGACAAAAACTGGCTGGAAAAAGGATATCTTTCAACATCGAACGCTCCCAATATCCCACCAATATGCTCTTTTTCACCTTCAAATCATTGCACCAGAAACCAAAATAACCACATGGAATGAAAGTCATGACTACTGTCAAAATCTTGTATACCAAAACCCTGCACAAGCCAACATAAATGAGGACTTTAACTACTGCTTGGACTATGTGTACAGGGCAACCGATCACATGCCCAACCCAATGCACCAACTGCCACCCAACCCATATATTTAATGATCCCATCATAACACTATGGTATATGCAAAAAACCCCTTTCACCATTAAGATCAAGTTCACCCTCTCCTAGAATTGATCCATATTTTTCCCAATGGTCTGCTTTGTTGTTTAGCTCATGTTTGATATGATAAAAACTGTAATCGTCAAACCCGGTTAGAAGACTGAGAGCCCAAGATATTACCCTTGGAAAGGCCTTATATCCAAAGTTAGCTTGATTAATGAGAGTCTTGATCACGAGCATGGAGTCACCCAAGATAATGAGCTTATGAAGTCCTTTAACCTTTGTCAATCTAATACCTTGCCACAAAGCACAAGCTTCTGCAAAATTATTTGAAATGTTACCTAAACCCCAAGCATAATGGACAAAACTATTCCCTCCAAGATCGCAAATTATCCCCCCCTCTCCCTCGCCCCACGCCGCCCCCCTCATAGTTTTAGTGGATGTTAATGATCATCATTAAAAAAAAAATGCATACTTAATTATCATTTTTAAAGTTTGGTTTTACATCTTTGACTTCGATAAATTCATCTCTAGAGTTTAATAATCGATTATAGCTTTTTCTACATTGTCTGGATAACTTATTACAATTGTTACTCACCAAATTTATATGTCAATTGATTGTTATACACTTTTTAAAGATATGTTCTTTGTTGTTGTGTCACTTTCATGTCACCTAATTGGGATTTATGTTTGCTCTACATTAAATATCACACTTTTTCTTTTTCTTTTTTTATATACAGTTTTAGTTCAACCAACCATTTAATTGAATATTGTTGGAATCTTTATCATCGATAACTTTGTTATCACATCCTTGGAGTTTTAAGAATTAGGCCATTATTCTTAGAGTTATAAAATTTTAACCACTATTAAAATGAACTTTATTAACATAAACATGTATAGAAAAAGCACAAAATTGACATCAAAATTCAAGCATTGGCTACCTTTAAGTCATTTCCCCGTAAACAATAAAGCACGATGGTCCTTATTACTAGCATAGTTTAAACATTAGACTTTTGAACATTTTTTGACTGTGTTTTCCGATCAATTTTGCCTAAAAACTAGCCTAAATTTTAAAAGAATTGATAGATTTACATATATCAGTTGTTGAGATTGTACAATTCAAGTAAATAAGCGATTTTTCAGGGTATTGGATCCATCTATAAAAAAAATTTGTAATTTCATCAATAATTAAATGACCAAATTTCGATGATAATTTTGCTAAAAAAAAATAAAATAAAAAATCTAATATTTAAACTTTGAAATTAATTAATCCAACAAATTGATGTGTATGCCACTTTCCTGGTAACGTTGAGGTATTCAACCAACAACAATCCTTAAAGTATTATTTAATTTTATTAGAAATAAAAAGCACTTTTACACGTACTGTTCACCATTTTTTTTTTCATATTCAGTAGTCTTAAAGTATTACTGGATTTTATTAGGAAAAAAAAAAACTTTTACAAGTACTGTTCACCATTATTTTCATACTCGAAGTAGTAGAAAATAAATGTAACCAAAAAAAAGTAGTTAACCTATACATAGATATTCTTTTTGTTTTCTTACAAAAGTTCTCCACATCGCCATCAGCGTGCTCTTAAAATCCAAAAGGAAAATGAAAATAACAAAAGTTATTAACACCTTTAAAGCAAAGGCACAATAAATGGCCTTTACTCATTTGATTTTCATTTATTTAATTTAATATTTTTATCTTTTTTAATTCTTATTGTTATTATGCAATACAACCTAGGTTTCATTAAATTTAATGACGTGTTAGAGTTGTTAGGAAACCCTCTCATCGTAGGTTAAGATATGAAGTTTGCTTAAATAAAATAATATGATTAGTTTAACTATTACATGCTTACATGGTGTTTCTATCATATTAGGATGGGTGACATTTTTGGAAAGTCGTAGTTGTTTGTGTAAGTTTTCAAGGTGACAATGATGATATATGATTTTTTTTTTATTTCAATTTCAATTTTTTTACCTTTGTAAGTATTACTTAATTCAATGAGTATTAAGTGGAATAATTAAGCTCATGTGAAATTGGTTATTACTAAATGATACTAGATAAGTCATAATGAATGATTACAATATTAAATACTCCACACAATTAATCCCAAAATATGATATTTCAAAATTTTACATTGCAAAAGCTCTCACACATGCTTAGATAAAGAGAAAGGGGCTTTGAATGAATGGTCCATAAAGCACAATACTTGTTAAGCTCTTGCAAATAGAGTAGTAAGCTAAGAAGGTTTCACTATGGGAGAAAACTCCATTGTTAAGTGTGCTTGAGATAAAGTCACGATGGGATATGTGACCTTCTCAAAAAGTCCTAATTATTGGATAAGTCTCAAAGGTTATTAACGTTATGTAGTTGACTTGAGTTAAAAACTCCATGTAGTTAGTCCTAATAAAAGATGTTTCATAACATGTGCACTACTTTGTAGTTTCATTTCTTGTGGTTGAAAGTTTCTATAAGTCTCTTATAGTTAAGTTGATTGAGTTACTAAAAATGCACATCTTGTTGCACCTTTAAGGTCTAGTTTCCCTTCTATAATGCTATACTTTATATCTTGTCATGCCATCTTTACCTCCTAGTGTGGTGTAGGGTAGAGGATAGGCAAATCGACATGTGTGGGATGCAATCATTTAGAATCAAAGTTTATTGTTAATTGTTGTCACCATTTCCTAGGGATAACTAAGGAGATGATGTATCGAGACCCTCAGGTTGCAGACATGGAGTACCGAGAGACATATGGCTAACGACATCCACTTGCACATACAGAGGCCCGCCTGACCACCACAGATCTTAGATTCATCACGATGGTATCCATCACACCAACTTACTTCCAGAAGACATTGGGTCTTGCTCCATCAGGTACAAGCCAAGTATTATGGTGAGTGTCATTTCAATATTTGAGGCATTTGAGTGTGTTGCATTTCAAAGCTGCTTTTGATTATGTAATGTTTGCTTGGAAGTTATGCTCTTTTCCCTGTTTCACCTTGGTGGTTAACATTGTGCCCTAGTAAGTGGTCACCCTTAGGGATGGGTTTGCCACTGGGAGGTCCCCTTGACAAGTCATTGTCCCATTCTCGATCATACTTAGCACTTTCCACACTTCATCCCCTCACCTCCTTATCTTTTGGGATTTTCGGGTGTACTGACCCAAGAAGGGATTGTCCCTCATTTCATGGGAAGAAGGGGTTGAAGGCCCAGAGGGAATGTAGTTGGAAAAAGATAAAATCCAAATCATAACCTTCCAGATGCTCACCCAAAGAGGTCTTGAGAACAAATGAAATGTTTCTCCTAAAAATTCAAAGACTTACAAAAGCACACACACACACACACACACATATGTCCCACTTGTTGAGGAATCTACACAAGTGCGTTACAAGCTAGACTTTACCCCCATGGCACTCTGTGTACCTCTCCCTTCAAGTGACATTGTGGTACTTCCCCCCAAGCTATATGTTACCCCATAGGGAGTACGCAGTTGTTCTCGACCTTAATTAATTAATGACATTAAATGGGCTTCAAAAAAGGATGCATTGAAAACGAAGGTGCATCACACCCTCTACAAAGGAACCCATAAATGAGACACTATGATCCATTGTATGTCATGAACTCCATGCCCAAAATTATTTCCCACATCCACTTCATCTTCTCCACGTAACTTAGAGGGGATTCCACCTGGGAAACACTTCTTGACTTAGGGAATGATTCACCCAATAGGTCACTTTGTCAACCCTCCCATACCTAAACTTGGAAAGTTGCATAGGGTCTTTGAGCACTTGTTTAATTTTATGAGTTGGTTTTTCGGTGCACATGCTTAGGTGACTCTTTTATTGATTTGATTTACTTATCATGATACATTTGACTTGAGATTCCTGGAGGGTGTATTCATTGTCTTTGTAGGACCTTGCTTGGTGGACAACTTTGGAAGAATAAACCTAGCTTGGGATTCCTTGAGGCATGAAGCCCACAGGGTGGATACCATGGCCCGCACACCGAATGATGACGAAAACCTTTGGAGGCTTGAGAGACACCATGGAAGATCAAACCTATACCCTACAAGCCCAACGTTTTTCCTTTGAAGGAAAAATTGTCACATGGAGGGCTTGACATCAACCTAAGGCTAGGGTGTTGGTGGTGATGATGGACACTTGGCACCTTTTAATGGGAAACTCCCTTGCAGTGAGGAGGAAACCTTTGGATAAATGACACATGGCCTTTGGAGGCCTGGAGTTATCTCCTTCAACTCCAATGACTTGACCAAAGTGCCAAAACATCATTCCTTAAGGAGATGATGTCATATTTTAGGGTTTTTCTTATGTGCAATTTTAAAGTTATGTTGTAAAGGGGAAAATTAAAGGAGGTCGACCTTCTTAATTTGTGGTTTACCTTAATTTTAAGTGGAAAAATACTTTTTAGAACCCTTTTTTTTTTTTTTAAGTAAAAAGGGGGAGGATCCTGTTATATTAAAAGTGTAGGCTTACGGAGTCTTTTGGAGTGCTAGTTGTCCCGTCTAAAAAGGAAACCAGGACAATTGGATGCCCCATGCCACTTGTTTTCACCCAAAAAGAACCAGGTCACCATCTGTCCTGCCTGAAGGAAACCAGGACGTATGGCCGCCATTAGTTTTAGACTGTTCCATAACTTACTACTGACAACATAATGATAGTCTAACTAAGCTAGAGCTCTAGTTCGAAACAAAAGAAAATTTCTAACTATGAACATTCACTGAACCAATTACCCGGTGTCCTCATCGACTTCGTCATTCTTTCCCCATCTGTCTGGAAGCACAAAGGGATGTGCGCACGTAGGGCATTGTCGGCTTGGAGATGTGTTGGAGTATGTAGCATACATCATGTCGAGGCATTGGTTGACTTGGAGGGCCCTGTAGATTTGGTCGTCCACCATGCTACACGTTTCAAAGATCAGTTCCAGGTGCTCCAGGTGGAGGAGTGGAGGTTGGTCCTGCCATTCTCCCTGAGCAGAGGAGAGGGGAATTATCTTTTGTACGACGCTACCCTCTGTTTCTTCATTTGCTCTGTCGCCTTGCTGTCCTTGCTACTCATCCTACTGAGCCACTTCCTCTAAAAATTCATCGCTTGCTGAATTTTCCTTTTCTTCTGTGCTGCCTGGGAATTCTTCCTCGACGTAGCAAGTTGTGTGTTCCCGTGCTGGTTCACCTTCCTTGTGACTGTGTGTCATTCCCGGATCCTGAGGCTTGGCTTCGTCCATGAAACAGGTGGGGGGATCCCAATTATCCGGAACAGTGAAGAGGAGATGTGCTGGAGGAACCTGGATGGGTTCATCCAGAACAATATCTTCCACACAAGCCATGGGAGGCATCCAAGGCTTCCTGGTTCTTCGAGTGCACGCCATAGCCAACTCTCTTTCAAACTTCTTCTGCCTCTTTCCGCAGGAGTCAAATGCATACCACACAGTGCCTCTGCGAGGCCGTCCTCTTTCTCTCGGCATGTAGAGGAGCAGAGCTATAACCAAAATGCCAAATGGGTAAGTGTCTCTGCACCAACACTCTGAAGGTTCAGCCTTCGGCTGCTCAACTCCCAAATGCATTGCATAACCATTAGAGTGATTGATAAGGATGAAGGTGACTGTGACAGCCTTGGCCATTAAGGCTATGCCCTTAGTGTGCTGGTCCTCCATCCTCTTCACTCACGCGAGAGGCCTCGTCCTCTGGTTTTGGCTGCTTGGGCTCGCTCCCATCTTAATGATGAGGAGATGGGAGCCGGTGGCCAGTATTTATGGCCCTGCCCAGCTCGTCCCCGTGTGTCCTCCCTGTTCTACATGGCACCCCATCTGGGGCTTATTAGAACTTTTTTATAAATAAGGATCATTTCCTTTTCATTTTCATCATAAGTCTCCCATTTGGAGAAGATACCTGGCTTAAATTTGCGCCCTCTTTGGGAAACTTGGATATCTCTCTCTTGTGCAAATGTCTTTTGGTGATTTCTCTTGGTATATTGTGAATATAAGGTGGTACACACCTCTTGGAGGCGTACTCTCTTTCTTTTTGGTGGAATTTACTTGGTAAACTAGGGTTTGATCTTTAATCTTGTGGAATTGGTAAGGAAATTTCGACATATATTGGTGTTTTCTTCTTGTTCCATGTTATTATTGTTTAAAACCCTAGGAGGAGTATAAGTGCATACACCCTCCTCCAAATTTTCATCTCATTGCTAATTTACAAGTCATTTTAACCAAGGTTGGTAGGAGGAGTACAAGGGTGTACACCCTCCTAGATTTACCTTATTTTGATTTGCATGCCCTAGGGAGTAAAAGGGATTACACGTCTAGGGATATTGTGGATCTAACTCTTACATCCAAGAATCCATTTACCCAAATTTTAAAGGCACTAATATGAAATTTGCATTGGAGAAATAATTTTTTTTGCATTGGGTAACATGATTTTACGAGATTTTCAAGTTGTTTGAAGTGGAATCAATTCAATGCTCTAATAGCTTTCTTAAGTCACTAGGGAGTCTTCGTTTTCCAAGGATATAGTATTGCTGTCATAACTTAAAGCTACAACCATTAGGTCTGCATCAAATCACTCTATATCTTTAAATTTATCTTGCATTTCAACCGTGGAAATTTGCTAGTAAGCCATCACTATCTTTCTATTGCTAATTGGTGAACTTTTTGTTGGATTACTTGCTTGTTTTAGTGGTTGAAACTTTCTGATGTAGAAAATATTTTCTACAACCATTTGGCTGTTACAAACATACTCTGAAAAATTAATACAAAAACCCTCTAATACCACTAAAGTTTGTGCTGAAGTATTGAGAATTAATCTACATGTTTTGTGCTTAATCTCTCAATAAATATTTGATGCTTTGAGTGGTTAAATCTGCAGTAATTAGCTTTATTCCTTGCTGATATATAGTCTTGTTTACTGATGTAGTTTGGGACAACAAGCTTAACTTTCTTTTCCACTTAATCTTTGAGCTTGTATACTTGTCTCTTCTTGTGTCTCAGGCATGTACAACTATCTTTCGTAGGTACTCAAGCACTTGGAAATCATTAACCATCTACAAGACTTGTTTCCAATCCATTCTCCACTTGGTAGTTTGAACTATAGGGGTATCACTTCCATAACCTCACTTTCCATCTCATTTCCTCCTAGGGTCACTCAGGATTCCCCCCTTCTGTTGGATTTCTCCTTCACTAAAGTGAGGGGAGGGTTTATCTAAGGTGACAGTGGGTAGACTCTCCCACAATTATCACCATCTCATGGATTGGGTCGGGATTTTCCCAACCTATAGTTTTTGCGATAACATTAACTAGTTATATAAGTGCTAACAACCAATAAACCCACTAGAGAGAGATTGAGATTTTTTTGGAAACCTTGAGTTAATCCTTTTTTGTGAGAGAAACTTCAAATGCTTCAATGAAAACCCTTCCATGCATCTTACCTTAACTTTCAATGTCTTAAAAAACAAACAAATTAAAAAGAACAAGCAAGAAACAAATGATCGACAAAACACAAAGAAATGAAGGAACTGAGTCCAAGCAAGATCAGTGTAATACCTCAATAGTATCTATCTTTGTAAGGATGCCCTTAGAAGTTGCTTGATGCTTATATGATGACCATTTCTTCCAAGGGAAGTGAATTCAAATGGGTAGTGGAGTGTTAGTCGAACAAACGTGGAACACGCATATACTTGTCTTGTAGAAGATGGAACATGACATTGGCATACACCATATATAAATCTGATGGCCAAGGAATTCCCAACATGATGCGAAGAATGACCACCGTAGGATATGCATGTACTTGTAGGTTGTTATAGAATAAAAAAATGAACCACCCCTTAGAAAATGGGTGTGGTTGGTCATTTAATGCAACATCTCTAATAAGTGGGTGGTTAAGAAAAGACGTGTTACAAAGAAAATAGAGGTGAAAGTAAAATGTTTAGTGGTTGGTTGGGTTGTGGTTTGGTAGTATATCGATGAATGTTTACCACAATTAGCTTAAATTTGATTCTTAATTCACTTTATGTTCACCCTTTTCAAGTTCTATTTGAAAATATTAGAAACAACACGACTCTCTCTAACTCGTAAAAGGGGTTTATTTACCCAATTTTCTTAAGACAAATCCCAATGGCAACAACGCTTTGAAAAATCGTGTTTGCATTAGGTATATCTAGCATAGAAAGTGATGATATATCTAGGCCAAATGGTTTCCATATTGAATTCTAGTGCCTACCCAATAATGATAAGTTCTTGTATGTTCCACTTTCCATCTCTAAATGTGAGTGATTGTAGTAAGATACAAAAATAGGTCGGGGCCCCTTATTTCCAAACACACCTCCCAAAGAATTTGGCTAGCCCACAAAAGGATTTGATGGCATAGCCTCCATGATGAGTTCCAATGTCTATGGTGATCATAGAAAGAGAAGGTAGACTTGGTCACATGGTTTCCATGATAAACTCTAGTGCATGCACAATAATGATAAGCTCTCCTAAATTCCATTTGGTGTCTCAAAGCATGAGCGACTATAACAAATTAGATGAAAATGCAGCTTAGGACCCCTTGTTGCCAAACAAAACTCCCAAAGCCATTAACTAGCCATGAAATGAAATTATGACATGACCACCATGATGAGTTCAATGCTAAGGGAAAGCGTAGAAAGAGAAAATAGACTAGGACACGTGCCCCCCATGATGTGCTCCAACACTTGCCAATAATGATAAGTTATTGCATTTTCCACTTTCCATCTTAAAAGTTGAGCAAGTCCAACAAGACATAAAAGCAAGTTCCAACAAGATTTTTGAAGGAAGTTTGGAATTACATGTTTAAATTGATGAAATTGTGGTATGGAGTTGTTTCAATGAAAACTAGGACCTATAAATCCATCTACACTTTCAAAATTTGAAAAATTGTAGATTTTTGTTCTCATTTCTCGAGAGAATGAGAATGTGTAGGTTGATGGGTTAGTTGTTTCCGTAGCAACTCTTCAACAATGTGAAGAGATGATTTAAAGAAAACATAAAATTGAAGTTATTTTCTAACATTTTATTTCATATAATTTTGATCTTTAACATGTGTTTCATGACGATGCATGAGTGCTTATGTTTTTTACTAACGTGCAAGAACTCTCCTAGTGTCACATCAATTGGCAAGGTAAATATGGTGAATAGTTGAAAGAAAACAAGATCCCAATGGTCTTATTATGTTAGAGAAGATTTTTGAATGACATGACATGTTCAAGAAACCAAGGATGGTGAATAAGCCTTAAGATATTGTGGAGATTAATATTGGATCAGAGGAAAGACCAAAGCTCATATGGATTGGAAAATATGATTCTATCAAAGATAGAAGAGAAATTGAAGCCGTCATCCGAGAAAAAAGGGACATATTGACTTATGATGATCTCAAAGCTTGTAAAGGGAACACTATTAAGAAAAGCTATCTTGTTGAAGGATGGAGCCAAACCATTTAGACAAAATCAAAGACCCACGAATCCGAAATTAGCAACAATCATATAGAAAGAGCTACAAAAGGTGTTGGGGGATAAAATTATTACTCCCATGAAGCATTCATCATGGGTGGCTAACCATGTGATAATTATAAAGAATAATGGTGACATCAAGTTATGTGTTGACTTCATAAATTTAAACTAGTTGTCTCTCAAAGAAAATTATCCAATATTAAATATGGAGCACTTACTATAGAAAGTTAATGAATCAGGTATGATGTTTATGTTGGATAGTTTTTGGGTTGTAACTAGGTGCCTTTGGTGGAGGAAGACCAACATTAGACAACTTTTACTACACATGGGGGACTTTTGTGTACCTTAGGATTCCATTTGGTTTGCTAAATTCCAAATCCACATTTCAAAGAGCTATGGACTATGTGTTCAAGGATATCATTTGTAAGATCATTGTAATCTATCAAGATGATTTGATATTTTTATCTAAWCAAAGGAATGCAAATGTTCCCCATATTATAWTTTTTTTTGAAAGGTTTCAAAGATATGGGATATCCCTGAACCCAAAGAAATCAATTTTTGGAGTGAAAGAAGGGAAATTGCTCAGTCACATTGTGTCTAAAGAAGGTTTTAAAATTTATCCATCGAGAATGGAAGGAAATCAACAGGTACCATTACCTAAAAATAAGCATGCCATGTAATCCTTCTTTCGTTGAGTCAATTTAATTAGGAGGATCATACCCAACTTCATTGAGATCACTAAACCTATTTTAGTGATGTTAAAGAGGGGATGATAATTCAACTAGATAAAGGAAAGTAAAAGGGCATTCGAAGAAATCAAATAAGCCATTTCATCAACATCAGTGCTAGTAAGTCCCGACTTCTCCAAAATTTATTAGATGTTTTCTTTTGCTTCAAAAGACACAATTGCAGGTGCACTCCTACAAATGAACTTTTGAGAAACATTTGGAGTAGCCCATAGCCTTTGTGAGTAAAGGACTTAGAGGATCTAATATCAACTAATTTATCATGGAGAAAGAAGCCTACACCCTATTTCAAGCATTGAATCATTTCAATATTTATGTGGTATACTCCAAAATAGTTGCCTTCCTAACTCATCCAACAATAAAGACATCTTATCTCAACAAAAGTGATTGGGAATCAATGGAAAATGGATAACCAGGATCCAAGAATATGATTTAGAAATTAAACCAACCAAGTTGGTGAAAGGACAAGGATTATCCAAAACTTTGACAGAAGGAAATGAAAGGGAACTTAAACTTGGAGATAAATCAAGCCCAAAGACGACTTTGGTAGTTTTTTAAGACTTACAGTAGCACTAGTGGTAAGGGACATTTTTTGTTATTTGTGGAACTGTCATTCCTAGATCACTTGTCAAACCATAGGAGGAGAGCATTAAGGTTGAGAGCAGTGAAGTATTGTTTGATCCAAGAAGGATTGGGTTATATTAATCCAAAAATTGTGTTTCTCAAATGTGTGGATTTGTCAAAAGTACAGGAAGTCATGAGCAAGTTCCACAATGGAATGTGTGGGGGACATTTTGCATCAAGAACCACTACTTATAAAATTTTGAGGGTTGGATATAACAAGCCAAGTATATTTACCAATGTTTATGCTTTTGTGAGGTCATGATAGCCTTGTCATGTTTTTGCAGGAAAAGAGAAGTTGGCTACATTGCCTTTGCAACCCATGGTAGTAGAAACATATTTTCAGTAGTGGGGGCTAGAATTTATTGGAAAATTCCATGGAAACTCCAACAAATATTTCAAATGGATAATTATCACTACAAGGAGAACACCTTCTTGTGAAGTTTTTTACGGAAGCTCCCCCAAAAATGTATCCCTTAGATGTTTATAGCAGAGGTTGTTAGTGGAGGCGGGAAACCAAAGTTTTTTGCAGAGGTTTCTTTCTCAGTGCACCTTTAAGGTATATACGCACCAGTCTATTCATGAACAATAAAAAACTGGTGCATCCATGTTCCAGTAGCACCACCATACTTTATAATAAAATTACATGCACCAAATAAATCATACTGGTGACGTTGAACATTATGCACCAGTGCGCCTAACTGTCGTCAAGCGCACCACAATAGGGTAAAAAAATAAATAAATTACCAAACCGATTTTCATTGTTACAGTGCATCTCATGCTTCCAATCTCTCAAGAAAGCATCTATGCTCACCTTTCTTCCTAAGACGCCCCGGTTCCGGTGCTATAAACCAACTTGGATAGCTCGATTGGTGGATTTCAAACATTTCCAAATTTTGGAAATTACCACGAATTTCAATTTCCTTTCTATGGTGCAAGCATTCCTCCTCATGACATAAGAGACCAAGTAAATTATATATTGCCTTCCTATTTGCATTTTCATCCAATAAAAATCATAATTTAGCTTGAAATTTGGATTTTTTCTTAATTTTGCGTGGTGCACCTGGACGATTCAACTTGCCTTGACATGGTGTGCACTATGTTAAATTCATAGTGAGAATTTTCATTAGTGTGTCTCATATATGTACACACCAACATCGTTCAAGCAAGCACACCATGCTAAATTATTAAAAATACAAAGTGTTGTGTCCCTCTAAACACCCTGAAACCAACGCACAATGGGCTTATACCCTCACTAGTACATTACACTTCATTAACTGCATCGCTAGCTCAATGATATATAAAATTTAACCTAGGGGTGCACCAAGTTTAACCAATCGCATCGGGGTGTACCCAAAACATAATGCCCTGACCCGTCAATGTTCAAACACACGACCATACTTTATAATAAAAATACACACACCAAATAAATCACATTGATGACATTGAACATTATGCACTGGTGCTTCTAAGTGTATTCAGACGCACCACGGTAAGGTAAAAAAAACAAAGTTTTCCCTATGGGCCATGTTATCATGCAATTTGTACTTGTCCCAAAGGGAAAGGCTAAGGGAGGAAAATTGGAGTAACAGGAGGTTATCCTATCACTGTCACCTTAATAATATACCTCTTTCTATTTAGGGATGATAGCCTAGGGGAGACGTCCCCAGTGACCTGGGGGTTTGAGAAGGAAAAGGTTAAAGTGTCAATAAAATGTATCCCCTATCACAAGTCACACCTATCAAAAAGTCCCAAAGTTTTAATCAATGAAACAATGATGTGCTTAGATGTACCTGCCCAGAACAAAGCAACAAGAAAACAATATCTTTTGCAAGTACAATTTGATGTTAGTGCTTCATAAAACCTTGGACTTGTCAATAAAAGAAATAAGTTGATGCAAGACGAAGCAAATAGATTTTTTTAACAACAATGTATACAAGACAATAACTTCTCAATAAATTCCTTAAAAGAGCTTCACAATGACAAAAAATAATAACCCAATAATAGAAATATACTAGTACTTGTCGGAAGCTAATTAGGTAGTGTAAAAATCAACTTTTGCAATTTCTTTTAAGTGCTTTTACTGCTGTAATACATGATTGTAGCTTACTTTTGTAACAGCAGCAATAAAGTTAGTGAATTAATCTAATCTAGGGTTAGGAAATGTTAGTAGGTTGCTTGAGGTAAAAGATTTAAGGGTTGGTTTCATCAATCAATCAAATTCAAGGTCTGAATCAGTGCCTTTTAGGGCTAATGGAGTCACTTTGCAGCAAAAAACTTGAAGGAAACAAATGATAATGTAAGATATAAGGAAAAAGAAGGATGATGATTGAGGTGTTGGTAACCCAAGGCCTCAATCAACAAGCCTTAGAAGGAAAACAACTACTAGGAAGTAGGTAACCCTAGGCCCTAGTGGTTTTCCTTCTTCTTTAGCTCAAGCTTGAAGCAAACAATGGCTTAATGAAGAAAGTGATGCTAGAGTTCTGAAATGGCAAGGCTCTACTACAATGCTTCAAAAGGTAGGGTTTCTAGCACAATCTAGTAGGTGAAAAGTTGTTAAGACAAGGACAATAACATGTGCTTGTTCTCCTAGGGTTTTTAAACTAGAAATTTCATAATCTTGGAAGAAATGCAATGTAAATGTACCATAACCATT
>SNQJ01S0026564.1:7419-21208 GCA_010110895.2 Picea sitchensis
GAGATCTTATCGCTATATCACGTATCCCGATTTTGCAAATTGCGATGTCAAGTTTCTTTGACAACTTGAAACCCCGAATGCCGATATGCCGACGGGCTAATCTGCTGCCACCTGTCCTGTGAGATGGACGACTGTGATCGTTTCGGGATTTCACGATTTCGCGTATCAGAGTTTTTGGAGAGAGGATTCTTTCGCTCCTCCAACTCCTGATTCTCGATTTTGGGATGGGATAGGATCTCGCCACGTGTCTCTTGATCGAACGGTCAAGGTGACGTCGGGATTTCGCGACTTCACAAGTCGAAATCACTCCTGTGCACTGTAGAGGACTAAACCTCGTGCACCTTCTCGCTGATCCAACGGCTGTCGGTCCTTTGCGCAAGATCTGACGGCTGAAATTCCTTCGCCCTTTCCGCGCTCTCCTCATCCCTTCTGATCTGGTTTCCCACCTTGGAACCGTTCGCAGGACGAATTTCACGGCTTCAGTGGCAGTTCTTTGCGCCTGAGATGCGTTCTATCCCGAATTTTCTCCTGCGGAAGAAAAGATTCGTGAATCTTTCAAATATTTGAAAGAATTTCACGAATTCTTCATTCTGAGCTTCAATCTTTAACAGTTGTGAGGGAAATTTTCCAGTTCTTTAAAATTTCTCGCCTCCTCCGGCTTTTCTTCGTCAATCTTTGACGATTCTTGAAAAAATTACAAGAATCTTTGGGATTTCTTCTTCTGCGTTCTCTTCGTCCAGGATCTTTCGAGCGTTGTACGCTCTGCTTCCTCCGCAAGCTTCTTACGGTGATCTTTAAAGAGTATTGCAGACAGCTTTCCAAGCCTTGTGAAAAAACTGTGTCGCGTGCTCTCAAGATGCGTGTAAGCTCTGCGCTGTGAGGATCGTGTTGCTCTCCCAACTGTGTGAAGAGGCTTACTGCTGAAGCTCTGATACCATGATAAATTGTGAAGCAAAAAAAGATGCAGAGAGAAGAGAATAGTATATTGAAAAGTATGAAAAAGTACAGAACCCAGAAGCTAATTACAATGTAAGACGGTTGAGCTATATATGCTCAAGCAAGACAAAATTAGAAAGTACAACTGTCGAGTACAGCTGGCAGTGTACGGTCATACTATTGAGGGTACAATATATTTAACACCAAGGTGGCTGTCAAAGAGCCCTAAGATTGCCAATGACGGTGGCCTCATCATCATCTGTGTAGACAACCCCGCCAACGTTGTGAAGCTCATGACTCGGAAGGGGAAGCGGACGGACAGCCTGTTGCATCTCGATGTGGAGTAAGTGAGAAAAGAAGGAAACATGTACTTCAGAGAACAAAATTGGGACGCAGCAGCCGAGCATTATACGAAATGCATAGACTCCGCTCTGCTTCAGCGCAAGAAGAGGTTCTCTAATGACGATAATAATATCAATACTTTCCTTCTCTACGCGTATTCCAACCGAGCGGAGACAAGGCTTCAGGAGAAGGAATTTGAGTTGGCACTGGAGGATTCCGACAAGGTCCTTCAGATGGATTCCGGCAATGTCAAGGCGCTCTATAGGAAAGCCCGCGCTCTGGTAGGGCTGAGCCAGTATGCGGCGGCATGCGAATGTTTGGAGAAAGTCCCGAAGACCTGCCCCGTGCGGAAGGAAATTCAATACGCCCTTCAACATGCCCAGACTTTATACTCCCAGAGCCTGACTGGCAAGTATGACATCTCGGACCACCTGCTCGGAGGCACATCTTCTCCTCCGAGAGTGGCAAATTTCGTGGGTTCTGTGGAGATCAAGATGACCGAAGACGGCCACGGCCGAGGACTCTACGCCACCCAAGATATTAGGACTGGGCAGCTGTGGCTGGTAAGCAATGTTGTTGCAGTTGCTTATGAGAGTGACTTTACCACCATGTTTCATGTGGACCGCAAGTGTAAACTGAATACCGTGTCTGAAGAAGATCTTGTAGCCGTGGTCGTCTGTGCTGCCAGGAAATCGCAGAGATTGCTCCGACAACTTTATAGTTTACTCGATTCCTCTACGCCCTGCAGCCTGGATGTTCCTTCTATAGATCTGTTTAAGACGGATGCCGAAATCTCTGCGGGCCAAGAAGTACAAAATGAAAATTTGGAGGTGGACGTCAACCGAATTCGGGATATTATAAGACTGAACTCATTCGGTGAAGGCGTGGGGACGTTTGTTGTTGAAAAATCAAAAATATATGAAGCCGGACCCGGTCTGCGAGGACAGAAAAATAGCAGAGTCTGGCTGCTGCCGTCCTTCATTAACCATTCCTGTTTGTCGAACTTGAGCTACCTGGATGTGGAAAGCGCCATGTTTATTCATGCTTCCAAACCCATCAAGAGAGGAGAAGAGATCCTTACTTTGATGCCCTCGTTCCCCTGCCGCAGCGCCAAGCCATGTGCAAGAAATGCGGTTTCGAGTGCAAGTGTAGGAGATGCATTCTGGACCACTCTTTCAGGACATCCGTAGAGCCTATAATTACCGTAAGGTTTGAGCAATTCCATGACAAAGCAAATAAGTTGATTGTTAAAAGGTCTAGTCAACCGCTGTCCAATGTGGATCTTCCAGAATGCGCAGAAATTGCAATCATTTCTCTAGAGGCAGATGAGATCATCAGGATTTCCACGGTGACTAAAACGGAAGAAGAGAAGCGCTGGATTCGTGCATCTTTTCTGTCTGCATTCTTCCTTTCCTCAATGTTGAATAGATGCTTTCCTTGCGTGCAAAAACTTTGGGAGGCAGTTCAAAGCACTGTGCCCGGGGACTTTCGAAATTTCCTCATGGCAGCCGAACAGCTAAAATTTTTCCAGCATCAGATGGGGGATGGAAATGAAGCATTTATTACACGACATGCATCAAAGCAAGCGACGAACGCATGCATCAGCGTGTTTGGCAGACACAGTGAACATGTTCTCAAAGAGAGCGTTTTCAGTTTTTCAAACTGAGTCATGTTTTAATTATGCAGAAAGGTGTACACCTATACCTATTGATAATGGGCACATTTAATCGGTTTTTAGTTCTTAATATGTTTTTTATGGACTATATTAAATATGCCTAGAATATTCTTGGTAGTCACAATAAATGAATGGCTCTGATTTCATCCATTAACTTCCAAGCTGTTATAAAAACATCCGTTTATATGTTTACTTTTTTACATTTACCTGATCATATTTAAAAATTACTGTATTCACTAACTTATTGTCAAGTCTACCTGATTAAAAAATATTAAGGTATTAAGGTGGCCACGTTTCTGTGCTGGCATTACCAGAGAAGTTTAACAACAGCCAGCCACCTTTCGGCATTCACCAACCCCAAGTTAACGGCTGTGCTAGTAATAGTAAAAGCTTCCATTGCCTTAATAATGGGATTATTTTCAATTTGGAAGACGTATGGCAGGGGCCTATTTTGCTTGAACTTTAAAGTATTTTGTGTGAACTTTCAAACTTTGAAGTGTTCGAATTACATATATTATTTTGATTTGCATAACATCTGAAAAAGATTAACGGAACGTTTTTGTTGATATGAATATGTAAGTCGCGGAATATTAAAAATGTCGACTTGAATAACAGTTTTGAATGGATGGTTTTAGACTGTTGAACACAACTTGAATGGTTTTGGAGTGTTGTTTTCAGATGACATTGATGCCTTTGATGTTGAACTATTGATGTTGATGAACTGTGTTATATGGAATTGTTGAACTGTGTTATATTGATGTTATATTTGGATATAGATATTACAATGTTTAAGTTGTATTATGGGTGGGATGCATATTATGGTTCTGTCACATGAAGGTGTCTATGTCACATAGGCGTTTCGTTTCTGCCGTACAGGTTTCATATTCCAGATCCTAGAGAAGCTAGTTGTTGATATTCAAGATGGGAGGCACGGGGATTTGCTTATACTAGAAGCCGTCTGGTATCGAGTGGTCAACTCCAGCTGCTTTTCAGCTTAAACCCATCGATTTTTTTATTTTGAATGGTGGAGCTATTATATATGTAATTATCCAACGGGTAGAAGTCAGGTTATTGAAACCCCCTATATATGAGATTTTCAAGGTTTTCTCATTTACCCTTTTAAAGGTTCCAATTCCTCTTATCTCTTTTAGCAAATTTCTAAATCTTGCTACGTATTCTTCCTCTTTAGAGGTGGAAGATAAACTAGCACAGCCGCGAGTTGCGCTAACTCGTGGCTGGTGAACGCCGAAAGAGTTACGGCCCATAAAAAAAAAATTCATTTTAAAATAAAATCCAGTCAGATAATGAAACTCTAACTGAGTCAGATAATTAAATTCTGAAGAATTCCAAAAGTTAATCATTTAAACGTGGCAATCATATGATGTTACAGTAATTTCTTAATATGATTAGGTAAATGTTAAAAAGTAAACAGGGTAAAAATCATTATATTGAACACTAAATTTAAGATAATACATGATTAAACCTAAAAGTTTAAATCTTTTAAATCCTTTTAAATCTTTTAAATTTAACCCACATTTCGAGTTCGAGGATGCATGGCCATATTTCGAGTGGAATCGAAATTTGGAAATGGAAACAATAACAAATGTTGTTGGGAAACGAAAACAACAAACGTGGTCTAGAAAAACAAAAGGATGGGTGAAAAGAAAATTGCACTAAACATGTTAGCACGGGATGAACATTGAGAAATCAGCAGCCATTAACGCTATACTTAATCATATTTCCTAATGACTAACAAACATATTAGAAACAACGCAGACTTTAACGAGTAAAATATGAACCACTATTTTGTTAAATTTGAATTTGTGCTTTACAATTTATTGAATTAATATATTTCATATATATATATATACATATATATATATATATATATATATATTTATTGTGGGATTAAAATTATATGCTTTATAAAGTGGTTGATATAAGATATAAGTTAAGTTTGAATGTGGGATGATAAAATTAGCAACAACCACTTTATAAAAGTGGTTGATATAAGTTTATGGATTAGTTTGGAAAGGTGTAAAATAAGGTTTATAGCTTATATCCACTATTAATATATTAATACATAATTAATGTATTAATTAAGTATTACATCAATGTAATATATAATAATATATTAATGTAATGTATAAATTAAAGTATTAATTTACATTAATATAAAATATTAATTGATTGATACATTAACACATTAAATACATTAATAAATACATTGCTAAAATATCAATACACTAATAAAGTAATACATTAATAAAATAGTAATACGATGATGTTAATGTATCTAGTAATATACTATTACATTAATATAATTTATAAATTAAAGTACTATAATAATGTAACATATTAAACTATTTAAACATTAATATTAAATTATTAAAACATTAATAATGTATTGATACATTAAAATATATATTGACTTATTGAATAATATATTAATAATGTAATATAACATTAATGATACATTAATGTATAAATTAAATTATTAATTTACCTTAATGTATAAAGTAACTATATTAGTTGATTGATATATTAATAATGCAAAGTATTAATTAATTTATTAATAATTTATATATTGCTAAACTTTTAATACACTAATAAATTAATACATTAATAATATATCAAATGCATCATTAAATACATTAATAAAAACATTACTAAAATAATACATTAATAATAAATTAAGAAAGTAGTAATATATTGACTTTAATAAATACATTGATAAAATAATACATTAATAATAAATTAATAAAGTAGTAATACATTAACCATAAATGTATTTACTAAACATTATTAAAGTATTATTACATTAATGTATAACTAATTAAAGTATTAAACATTATTAAAGTATTATTACATTAATGTATAACTAATTAAAGTATTAATACATTAATGTATAACCTAACATATTAAAGAATTAATATATTTACATATTTATTGAAAATGACTATGGTTGACTATGGTTAACCACGATCATGGTTTCTTATGAATGACATTAATGATATACAGCCTGTGTGGGTCTAATGGTTAAGAACATGTGTTTCCTCTTAAGAGGTCTCATACACCAATTTGGTGTTCTCGCTTGGCCGTGACCTTAAAAAAATAATGTAATGATGCATTAATGTATAAATTAAAGTATATAAAGTAATGTATTAATTGATTGATGCATTAATAATTAATAATGTAATGTATTTATTAATTTATACATTAATACATTGCTAAAGTATTAACACATGGCTTCTTATGGTCATAACTATGAATGACATTAAAACATTAATGTATATTATAATGTATTAATTTAATTAATTAATACATAAATACATAAATAAAATATTAATATAGTGATAAAGTAATACATTAATATTACATTAATAAAGTAGTAATACATTAATAGTACATTATTAAAGTATTAATAACTTAATAAATACATTAAGGAGAGGGTTTGGAGCAACTGCAAGCTAGGCTTTGGCAGTCACGGCCATAGCAGAGGACAACATGAACACCAAAGGGGGTGTAAGGGTACCCCCTCATATAAAAAGGTAGTGGTGGACAGAGGGAAAGGGCCAAGAGGCATAACTTTCAAGGCACGAATGATAGGCACCTTGGGATTAGACCCAGAAAAAGGTCAGGAAATGAACTAGGGAAAAAGCGAGTGCATGGGAGAAGACGCCAAAGAAACTCAGAGTGAGGCGCAAGACATAGAGAAGCCCAACAGGATAGAAGGGCGCAACCCGTGCAAGACCAAAACAACAATGATACCAAAGGTGATACTGGAGGATCCGCAAATGCAATGCTACAGGGACCAGATGAAGACGCATGCACTAATCTGTAAGTTCATGGATTTATGGCCCACGGAAAGAATGTTGCGCAACTGGATTAAATATCATTGGAAGCCAAACGGAGAAGTAGAGCTCCACCTGGTCTCGAAAAGCTTCTTCACAAAAATATTCATGAACTTGGAGGATAGGGATAGAGTCTTTGAGGGAGGTCCATACTTCCACGCCTCAGCAGGACTGTATATGCAGCCATGGAAGAAAAATTTCTCCCCAGAAAAAAAGACTTTCAGAAAGGTGTCTATCTGGCTGAGATTTTATTCCTTACATTTAGACTATTGGTTGCCCTCTACTTTCGAAGCAATAGGAAACAAACTGGGGAAATATGTGAAGACCTCAGAAGCCACCTTAAAAGGGATATATACATCTTACGCAATAATCTGCATAGAGATGGATGTCTCCAGAGCACTCCCAGAAGCCATAAGTCTGGAATTCAGGGATGAGGAATGGATCCAAAACATAGATTACGAACATATCCCCTTCAGATGTAGAAAATGCCATGAACATGGAGACCTGATCAGAGAATGCCCTCTTAATAAAAAATAGGAAGCAGAAAACCCCAAACCACAGTAGGATGAGGATGGGTTTATAAAACCAAACCCCAGAAGCAGAGGAAACAAAAAGCAGAGTAAAACCCCAACAGGAAATAAACTGGAGACTTGGAATAAAACAGAAGGAAGGGACAAAACCAATAAAAGGGAAGAAGAAGAAAAGGATTCGGCAAAAACTCAAAAAGTGAGAGAACAAGAAACAAATGAGCCCACCGATCAGCCAAGTAACAAGAAGGAACATGGGAGTTGCGCAACCCTGATGGATGGAGAAACCGGAGATGAGCCCACCGATCAGCCAAGTAACAAGAAGGAACATGGGAGTTGCGCAACCCTGATGGATGGAGAAACCGGAGATGACAACACCCCCATGCAAGAAGCAGAGGGATATGCGGAAGTGACCCCGAGTGAAGTAGGCATAGAAGATACCGATCTTAGAGACCTTGTGGGAAAGGAAGGGATAGATCTCTCGAATATACTAGAGCAATGGAAAATATAGGGAGTAGACAACGTACCAACAGAGCAACTTGACCGCATTCAATACCTATTTCTCCTAAGGGAGGAAGCTAAAGATATAGGACTAAAGCGCACACACAGGGAGATAGGACACCTGCCAGTCAAAGCTGGTGAGGGACAACCACGACTCTCACCCAAGCAGACGAGGAGGAAAAAAGGAAGGAAATCAAATAGCATAGCCCTACAGGAGCTTGGAGCGCTACTAATAAACTCAGGTAAGATCAAGAAACTCTTCCCCAACTCCCCCCCACATGTTTAAATGAAGGTTATAACTTGGAATATAAGAGGCCTAATGATTTGAAAATACGGGGTTGACTTATTTTTCTATGTAAGCACCCTCTACTCCAGTAAAATAAACTTCAGGACCTTGCTCAATGTCTTAGTTGTGCAAGAGGATTTATGTGTCAAGTTTAGGATCCTTTTAGATGTTTATGTGTCAAGTTTAGGATACTTTTATATGTTTCTGTGTGAAGTTTTTAAAAGGTTAAATATGTTGTCTAAATAAATACAACAACAAACATAAGTTGCAGAAAATAGTAACCAACAAAATCACAACAATAACAACATCATAAATGAGTTCACCCCCAACTGGGATACATCTCCTTAAGCCTCCATCAATGGACTAGGCTCTCTGGGATTTTTGTCTAAAATTATTTTACAAGATGTTGCTCAACTACAATGGATTTACTGACTGTACCATTGGGTTCAGAATGTTAGAATATAATGGATGTGCTTGTTTTACCATTGACAATATCACTATTTTCACCCAACCATAGGCCGAACCCACCCTCTAAACACCTTTAACCTTGACAGAGAATCACTCTGGAAGAAAACCCCAGACTAGATATCCAAACAAAGGGTAGCGCACCTTTCCCCAAGGATAGTGCACCAACAAGAGCTGATCATATAGTCCAAACCCTAACCAAGATATAGTCCAAGACAAACGTGATCTGCTAGATGCAGCCGCTACAATGGAAGCTCTCCTCCAAACCTGTGCACAAAACTGGGCACTGCAGTGTGCACAAGTGCTACTATGCAATTATGAGACTACCCGTCAGAATGAAGACTGGCCTCTTGTATTTATAGTAATTCTGGCTAATTGTCTGGGCCGACTTCTCATTCTGGGTATCTGTCTGTTCAGTATATATTATTTCTTCTCGCCGACTTCTTCTCTTGGAGGCTAATAACCTAATACAAAATATCCTTTTGAGCCGACATGTCTTCTAGGGTTATTATCCAACTCATTAGGGTTTCTTCTTGCTTTCCAAAGTATTCTATTCGTGTCAAGTTTACACGTGTAGGTAAATACCTCTCGTAGCTGTCATAATATCAACACTCCCTCCTAGCTAGGGAAGTATTACAGGTAATGGTCTTGAGCACAAAAATACCATTCACCCGGTAGCATCAACATAATTGTTTAGATTATCTTATGATTAGATCATGCACACCATCATCACTATCAATGTAATTACTTGCATCATCTCTCATAAACATACTCTATCTGAGTAATAAGACATGATGCTCACTCCACAGAGTGACACAAGAGCCATTCTTCTAATCTAGAAGAACAAACATTTTGAACCATTTTCTGTGTGGGAAATATCCGTTCATTGATCATCCATCTAGATGATAATCATTTTCAACATTGTTGATAGACCTCAAGGCAATCAGAACAATATCATTCAATAGAGAACAATTGTGTCTATCCATAGTAGTACACAACTACAATCCAGTGGTACACTACCACACCAAGTAGGACACAGGTACTTGATCAGTGATGTATAGTCACAAACAATGGAACACACCCACCACAATAGTATCCATCTACTGTTCTAGAGACATACAGTCTTCATAACAATCATCTGATATCAACCTGCATAGAAGAAATGTTATGATATAAACTAAATCATCTAGGCGATTCTTCCACTCACATCTGTGAGATCTTGGAAGAGCATCTGCCCTCAGAAGGTAAAACATCAATGATGAGTTATCTGGACTATTATTCTCAAACAAGGAAGAATAATTGTCTTGATTTTTGAGCCTAGACCATTCCCCATCCTGGGCAATTATTTTGACACTAGACAAAGTGTACCCTAGAGATAATGAGTCTTCCCTAAGGAATGTATGTCCTTGATTGCTGAACCTAGGCCATTCCCCACCTTGGGCCATTCCTCTGACACTAAACAAAGTGCAACTTGGAGAGAATGAATCCACCCTAAGGAATGAGTGTCTAGACCATTTCCCATGTTAACCATAAGAGGAAATGTATGTCCTGCACCAACCTCCAAAACAAACCACTCCCCATGTTAACCACAATGGGAAGTCCTTGTCCGGCGAGGCGAGACAGTCTTCTTGAGTAACCCTCAAGAAGAGATACTTCCCTAGACCACTACCCATGTTAACCACAATGGAATTCGTTGTCTATGGTACATCATCAATCTTGACCATTTTATGAACTGGAAAATGTTTGTTCGTCAAAAATCCCAATCCACTTTCCGAACTGGAAAGAATTTGCTAATCCTGGACCATTTTTCGAACTGAAAAATGATTGTCCATCAATCAATAATACATCAATGCTCCCTCCCAACCTTGGAGTTGTCTCTTCCTTTTTCAATAAGGAAGTCGTCTCCATGAGCTCCAACTTGAGTACGCAAACTCTTTCATCTTGAATAGAAGATTTATCAAAATGTCGTCTTATCTGCTCATCTGTGGAGATATGTATTGGAGAACCACTTTCTCCTTTTTGGACTTCATCAGAGATAATGTAATGCTTGATTTCAAATGTACTTCGGTCTGGAACATTGGTCTTCTCTGAAGGCTTCATGTAGCTCTGATCAATAAGGTATATCATTGTTGGAAAACTGGAACATATCCATATGGCACTTCTTCTGTCATCATGAGATCTGATCTTCTGAGTAATCATCTCAATACAATATCTTGTTATATAAAATCTTCACCACGCTTCTGATGTCCATTGGAGGTTCTCCACCATGTTGTCTTCTTCCATCTTCATACAAGGGTCTCTTTCTGGTATACCTCAAAGCCTTGAGGTTTCTCTTCATACGCTCTTTGTTCAATTGCTCTGGAGAACAGTCTTTGCATTCATATGATGTAGAGATCCAACCCATGGACATTGCGAATGATATAATGACTCGTGTAGAGGTATATCTGGTTTACTGGAACAAGTAATCGTCATAGTCGTTTCCCTCCATCTTGGAGAACGTCTAGTTCTGGATCTTGCAATGCTTTCATATATACACTGTTCTTCATCACAACTTTCAGTTCCGGTGATTGATTTCTTTTAGTGAGTTCATATCAGGCTAGTAATCTAGTGATTCTTAATGACTCGTTATTCTTGTTTTTCTCCTTTTCTTGGAATCTTCATGTTATTCCTAATGTTTTTCTTTAGCTCTTGGGTCCATGGAGTTTCTTATAGATTCTATTCCCTAAAGATTCCACTTCTTCCTTTCATTATAGAATCATGGATGTGGATGGACAACCAGGGATACTTTAAGGCTTCTCTTCGAAGAAGACTTATTCTAAGGTCGAATTGAACATGTACTGCCTTTCATGGCTGCTACCATGGATATATACTTCATCATCTTCAATGGATCATAGGATTAGCTTCCTCCTAATCCTTGCTTCATGTATGAGTACATGCTCCTCTTTATATAATTGACTCCCTCCATCTAATAGAGTCCACACTTCTGTATGCATCCTTATTTCCTTATGCAAGGTGTCATAAGTCTTTCTCCAATTTCCTCTTGATTGCTAACTTATTTTTGTCTTTTATTCTTCTAGGTTTCTTCAAGATTGACTCTGGTTCGGATTATCTTGTAATAGCTTCCACATGATTTGTTTGATGTATTTCATCCTTTCATATGTATTATCTGACTTGTATAATGATATCAATCCTTATCTTGTTTGTTCTTCCACAGGTATAGTTCTTATTGGAACATATTATCTTCTAAGATAGAGATATACAAGATATGTACAAAGACTATGAAAAAAATATATGTACAAGTACTAAGAAGAGTATCGTTACCTTAAGAAGAAGAAGTCTCTTTCATCTTGCTTAGTCTTCTTTGTAGGTTCCTTTTCTTTGGAAACTGATGCTTCACATTTCTCCTTCCTTTTCTTTAGCTGGGGACAATGACTCTTGTAGTGACCATACTTTTGACAGTTGAAGCATTGTATTTCTGAAATATATTTCTCTTGATTTGTCTTCCTCTTTGAACCAAACTTCCTTTTGTTCATGAAATTCTTGAATCTTGTTGTGAAGGCTTGATCATTGTACTTGTTTTAGGGTTTCTCTTTTGCACTAATCCTGGATTCTTCTTGAGCACTACAAGTTCAAAGTTTTTCAAATGTAGGATACTCCTTTCTTGTGTTCATTCTTGCGGCAAATGCATCCCACATCTTGGGAAGACCATTGAGTATTATGTTTACCAATTCATTCTCTGAAATGATCTCCTCAATAGCTTGTAGTTGATCTCTTAACTAAGAGATTCTCACAAAGTATGATGTTGTGTTGTCATCATCATTCATCTTTATGTCGCGGAGCTCATTCCTTAGACTCATTATTTGTCCAATGTTTCTGACTGAGAAGAGGTTTATTAGGGCATCATACATCTTATTCGATGAGTCAAGATGGGAGATGTAGGGTAATAAGTGGTCTTTTATAGATTCCACTATGATACTCATAGCATTGATGTCACAGTCTTTAAACTTCTCCATAACTGCAACGTTCTGCGACTCCTTCTCTTTTCCTTATTCAAACTCTGGTTCCACGATCTTTCCTTTCACGATATCCATCACTTTATTCTTGGAAAAGATGAGGTCAATCCTTGTCTTCCACGCTCTGATGTTAAAAGCTCCATCTAACTTGTTTTCTGACTTCATAGAGTAAGTCATGGCTGCTTTGACTTGGTCAACCCTAGATCTGACCAAACACTCAAACTTAACGTCTTGGCTTGTTGAGAGTATCATGAGATGCGCTAGACTAGGGCACACTGGTCTATCTGTAAATTAGGTCAGTCCCTTCACTCAAGGTGCCTCAACGAGAGGATTAGGGTTTCTGCAACTGTACCTACTAGTAACCCTAGCGGCAGTGTTATGGTGACTTCTCCTACTAGAAACCCTAGCGGCATTTCTTCAATGAGCTTAATATCCTTACGGCTATGTTTCCTTCCAGCGGTTAGACTGAATGAAGGAGGTGTGGGCCCATAACCTGTCATAATATAATGGATGTGCTCATTTTACCATTGACAATATCGCTATTGTCACCCAACAATAGGTCGAAGCCACCCTTAGAGCACCTTTAACCTTGAAAGAGAAGCACTCCGGAAGTGAACCCTAGGCTAGATAGCCAAACAAAGGGTAGTTCACCTTTCCCCAAGGATAGCGCACCAACAAGAGCTGATCAAATAGTCCAAACCCTAACCAAGAGATAGTCCAAGACAAAATGTGATCTACTAGCTGCAGCAGCTGCAATGGCATCTCTCCTACAAACCTGCGCACAAAACTGGGCACTGCAGTGTGCACAAGTGCTGCTCTGTAATTCTGAGACTGCCTACCAGAATGAAGACTGGCCTCTTGTATTTATAGTAATTATGGCTAATTGCCTGGGCCAACTTCTCATTCTGGGTATCTGTCTATTCAGTATATATTATTTCTTCTCGCCGACTTCTTCTCTTGGAGGCTAATAACCTAATACACATTATCCTTTTGAGCCGAGTCCCAGGCATAATTTTAAGGATGGAAATTTATTTTTAAATATAGAAATCTTGGCGAATATTACTAATCCTTCATATGTCAACTATAAATGTTTGGCGATATTTTTTTTTAAATATTCAAATTTCTAAGTATTTTATATAGTTTTTATAAAATTTTGGCGATTTTTAAGGTAAAATAATTTTATCCTATAG
>SNQJ01S0026564.1:31312-46675 GCA_010110895.2 Picea sitchensis
AACCCATTCGAATCGGTTGGGTTAGTGATAATGAGGCCTACGCAGTTGTCCGTTTTGAAGCAATTTCGAACACTTGATTTTTGGGCTAAATTTTGACCCTTGGTTCAGATTCTGATCACTCCTTCCCACTGAAAATCTTTTGGTCCCACAAAAGCTGATGATTATCTTCATGAGATTTTTCTTCCAAGTTCTATCAAATGATTCTACTTGAAAAGTCTTTTTGGCAATCACCTGGGTACCTTGACATGCCTTGCATTGCAACTGGCTATGTCCCTCAACCACTGTTATCTAGCTGCTTCTGACCAATTGTTCTCTTTGTGCTTGGAAAATTGTCATCCTTCCCACTGATAATCAAGTCCCTCTTTGAACTCTTGGTGCCAACACAATCCTCTCTATAATGGCTGCAAATTGCTTTCCTGTGACATCTTGTCACAATCCAAGAAAACCATCAATATTGAAAACAATCTTGATACAAGAATGAAAATGATGTCAACCAAGTCTTTTGCTCTTCAAGAAATAACTGTCGCATCTTGTACATCATCAAAGTACATGGCGTTTTCCTGCATCTTGGTGTAATAAATATTGACTTACAAGCTGACAAACATGATCGACTAAACATAAATCGAAAAACATGATCAACAAAACATAGTCGTCAAGACAACATCGACACAAGTCAAGACTCATTTGAAACACATCGACATTCCAAAAGTCAACATTCATCATACACAACCATTTTACGTTCATGAGTCAGTCATAATGAAACTATCACAAAGTTCATTATTTACACACATACAAAATCACATGCATGTGCCTAGCTCCTCAACTCTCCTTCAAGTATAAACATAATTACATAAACCCCAAACATGTGAGTACATAAGAGCTGAAAATGAAAAACATATATGGCTGCAATAAGTGAGTATCATACCCATCTTTTACACCCTCCTGGCAAATTTGTGCAACAACAAGAGTGCCTTCAATAGAATGCATTCACATGCAATCTTGCATCATACAAGTTATGATAAACTCTTGCAACTTGTCATAATTTCAACATAAATGCATACACAAGGCTGAAATGTGCATCTACAAACAGAGAAATGCAAGCCTTACTTGTTTAATAAATCTAACCATTTCTTACCAAGCCAAGTCAATGGTGACTTTTTCTGTTGAAAATCTTCTTCTTGTGAATCATCTTGACTCACATCGATGTTGGAATCTCCTCTTCCATTCTTGCTAGTCTCTTTATCCATCGGCTTCATGTGTTGTGGATGAGTGGTTGGATGCAATGTCCAACATTAGTTAATGAAGTGACCCCTCTTCTGGCAGTGAGTGCAAATTTTTTGCATCTTCTTTTCAAGTTGCCTTTGCTTGGAAAGTTTCCCTAATGTGGTCAATCTTTTCCAACATCTTGAAACATGATGGTTATCTAAACTAAAATATGTACATGGAGTTTTTCTTCCATTTTTACATGAAAATTTACCATGCTCAACATAATCAAAAGCAACTGAATTATAGGAAGAAATATACCTTAAACATTCACCTTTATCGCCTTCTTGAGGAGGTGAATTTGAAGAGTTACTAGCTCTCTTTTGAAGACAAACAACAGTTTTCTTGTCCTCATGGATATCACAACTCTCTTGTTTCACACATTTGCATTCATCTTGAACACACACTTTTCATGCTTGAGGGATTGAACTTGCAACAAAAGTTGTTGTAGGAACTGTTTCCCTTGTCTCCTCAACTTTGGAATTTGCTCAATGTTTCTGTTCATATCCATGACCCAAATACTTGGGCCTCTCCTCAACAACAATAGGCTCAACAATGCCTTGTGCATGTTTGCCTAACCCTCTACCTGCATACCCCATTTTTAACAATAACTTGGACCCTATTCCTCTAGTGTGATTTTCAATAAAACCAAACCATTCATCTTGAGAGGAATTTGAAGAAAAACCAACATTACATAACTCATGTTCATGCATGTACTTGGTAAGGGTTTCATTTGCGTCATGGAGTTGAGACTCCATCTCATGCAACTTTTCAAGAAGCTCGTGCTTCACCTCCTTCATGGCCATCAACTACTCTTGAAAGACAATGATCTCCTTCCTATCTTCCCATATCTCTTGCACCATATCTCTCATGGTTACAAACTCCTTCAACATCTCTCTGTCAAAGAACTTGGCTAATGAAGATGTATGAGAACTCTTACTCTTTGAAGCTTCCTCCATCCTTGCAAGGTATCAAACTCCAACTCAAAACTTGCACAATAATACCAATGTCTAAATCTCTAGCTATCAATGGAAATCACATGAGCAAAACTATGCTCTGATACCACCTGATTTGAAAATAGGGGGATGACTTCTTTTTCTATGCAAGCACCCTCTACTCCATTAAAATAAACTTCAGGACCTTACTCAATGTCTTAGTTGTGCAAGAGGATTTATGTGTCAAGTTTAGTCTCCTTTTAGATGTTTTTGTGTGAGGTTTTTAAAAGGTTAAATATGTTGTCTAAATAAATAAAACAACAAACATAAGTTGCAACAAATAATAACCAGCAACCTTACAACAATAACAACATGATAAAGGAGTTCACCCCCAACTGGGATACATCTCCTTGAGCCTCCATCAATGGACTAGGTTCTCTGGGATTAGTTTGTCTAAAATTCTTTTACAATATTCTACTCAACTCCAATGGATTTACTAACTATACCATTGGGTTCCGAATACATAAAAACCCCAAAAATGATTATTATATCTCTGAAAACAGACCATGGCTCATCTGGGCATGACCTCTTCTACTAGTGGCCTTGAGCTTCCCTGAGGTTCCTTGTCGAAACAAAACCTGTAAAAGTCCTCAATATCCTATGCATCTTGTTCTAATGAGTTCATAGAATATCAATTAGTCAGGAATGACTATTCGGTCACTGAAAATGGACTTTGGCTCCCCTAGTCATGGCCTCCTTCATTGGTGGTCTTGGGCTCCTTGGAGCTCTCTAAAACTTACCTATAGAAAAACCTGCAATAGAAGTCTCCTAATTCCTTTGAAAACTGTACCAATGGATTCAAAACATCAAAAAACCCCTAGCTAGGATTTTTCGGCACCTGGTTTGGCTAAAAAATGAAAAAGATAGACCTCATGCAAGTTTCCTTCTTCAAGCTTGTTGTCTTTGGTTCGTCAATTCGCACCTCCTGTGTGAGTAACCTAGATTTTGGGTGTTTCCCATGCCTAAACTCAACACATGCGTGCATTACAAAAATCATTCCAAAATGTCGAATGGTTAGGGAGCCTAGCCCCCAATCCGCAGAGGTGGTGGACCTGTGGGTTCCAATGTGACCACGTCCCTGCGCAAACTTTGGTACCCATTGCAACGGTGTTTGTGGATGTGACATATGGAAAGAGCACGGTTATCCATTTGAAAGGTTGTTAGAATTCCCGCACAAACTCCAGGTTAGATTCATATGGTAGTTGTATGCGATCGGGAACTGGGGCTAATCCCCATCTCGAACCCCATGCCAAACATAAAACATAGCACATTTAAATAAATGTTAAAACATTTATATGTTAAGTCCTATGGTGCGGCGCACTAGTAGCTAGCCTTTGCCAAAGCTTTGCATGTGTTTGGGAGGTCTGGTGTTCGATCCCTGCGGACTCCATACTAACTTTTACACCATAACATCAAGGTGCCATGTGGAAGCCCATGCCTGGGCCATGTGGCACCATACCATTTGCTAACAAGATGTCACGTGTCCTAAAATGATTCACCCACGCATCTGCCAAATCAACACTTTCCACATAAACGTATTACAATTGATCATTGACACATCACCTACCATCTATGAGGTTGTACTCTGCGACATCATCTTGTACAGACTGTACGGACTGTAGAGTCAACAAAATTTTGTTTGTTTGGAAAAATGATCAAAACGCAATATTTCACTCATCTGATGTCTGTTTGAACCCGTTTGAATTGCGTTGGGTTCATGAGGACGAGGCCTATGAACCTGTCCATTTTGAAGCGATTCCGAACACTTTTAATTTTGGGCTAAATTTTGACCCCTGGTCCAGATTCTAATCACCTAAACAACCCGAGAAAAAAATAATCCTTAGAAATAGACTAAAGCAGGAAAAACTGAGTCTTTGTTTCATTCAAGAAACAAAATGCATTATAGACAAAATGGGGGAGATCAGTAAACAACAATGGCGCAAGTACAAGATGATGGCTATCAGAGGCCACCAAATGGCAAGAGGTATTCTCACCTTGTGGAACCCACAATTACTGAGCATAATAGAATTCGAAGCGACTAGACACACCCTTATGGTACACATGCAAATCATTGTAAACACAGAGGTGATTCTATGCACTAATGCTTATGGGCACCGGGTGTAAGAGGGAAAGAGAGGAATGATACAAGACCTAGAAGACCTTAAAACATTATCCAACAACCTCCAATGGATCCTGGCAAGGGACTTCAACATCATCACGACACTTGTGGAGAAAAAAGGAGGTACAAGAATATTGGACAAGGATGCAGAAGAATTCCCAAAGTTCATAGACACAACGGAGATGGTATACCTCAAAACTAATAATGGTCAGTTCACCTGGAACAATAAACAGATGAACCAGTATCAGGTAGCAACAAGACTCGACAGATTCCTATTATCAGAGTCAATCATTATGCAGGAGATAAACTTATATTGCAACATCCTTCCTTGGGGGGATCTGATCACCGGCCAGTGCAACTGGAAATAGGATTCCAAACCACTCCAAAGAACAGACCCTTTAGATTTGAGAAATTTTGGATTGAACACCCAACTTTCAAGGAAAGAATCAAATAGTGGCGGCAGGAGGAGCAACCAGAGCAAGTGAAGGATGTTCAAACTCTATAAGAAAATAAAGTACATCAAATATAAGATCAAGGAGTTGAACAAGGACAATTTTGGGAATATAAACGAAGATAAAAACAACATAGAAGAAAAAATGGAAAAACTCC
This sequence comes from Picea sitchensis, assembly GCA_010110895.2. Classification (NCBI taxonomy): domain Eukaryota; kingdom Viridiplantae; phylum Streptophyta; class Pinopsida; order Pinales; family Pinaceae; genus Picea; species Picea sitchensis. The sequence goes on from SNQJ01S0026564.1 coordinate 36,299, forward strand.
AGGAAACTTGCATTTCAGAGGGCTATACGGAGGATCGGAAAAAGGAAGAGCTCCAGATGACCCAGGAATGGGAAGCTCGATGCCAGCAGGAAGAAACACTTTGGCGAAAAAATTCTCGTATCATATGGCTAAGGGAAGGAGAGCAGAACACCAAGTTTTTTCATAGAACAACCATGGCCAGAAGATCCCATAACAAAATTCTAAATATTAAGGACCAGGATGGAATAGAGCGAGAGTCACATAAGGAGATCGAAACTACTCTGGTAAACCACCTCCATGGGATAGCCCAAGAACACAACCAAGACAGAATGGAGGCCATACAAAGGATAATCCAACATATCCCCCGTCTAGTCACTGATGAACAAAATAACAACCTAAACAAACCCATTGTTGAGGAGGAAATTGACCAAGTACTCCAGGAAATGCCCAATGGGAAAGCCCCAGGTCCAGATGGATGCACAATGGAGTTCTTCAAAGCCTACTGTGAAATTGTCAAACATGACGTTTATAGGGTAGTGGAAGACTCCATAAGGTCAGACTCCATTCTAAAAGCACTAAATGCTACAATGATTACACTAATCCCCAAAGAAAATGAAGCCAAAACCCCTTATTGTTAGAGACCTATAGCATTCTGCAATGTGGTTTATAAGATAATGTCCAAAGTTATAGAAAATAGATTGAAACCCCTCCTACCCACACTGGTCTCACAAGAACATGCAGGCTTCATGGAAGGAAGACAAATAATGGACAATATCATCAATGCCCACGACATTATCCACACCTTGAAGCTTCAGAAGAGAGGGGGAATGATAATACAATTGGACCTAGCAAAATCTTATGACAAAATTAGCTGGCACTATATGGTCAAGACTTTGGAAGATTTTGGTTTCACCCAACACTAGATCAGCTAGATAGTCAGCCAAGTATCCACAAAAAGATACTCACTACTAATAAATGGAGCCCCAGCCAAACGTTTTTGGCCCACGAGAGGCATAAAACAAGGAGACTCGTTTTCCCCCTTCCTGTTCATTCTGATGATGGAAGGTCTTAGTTGAAGCATAAAAGGTGAAACTGCAATAGGTGAAATAACATGTATCAAAGCTTTCGAAAATTGCCCTACTTCCACACACCAACAGTTTGTGGATGACACCTTACTTCATGTCATACCCACGGTCAAGGAAGAAAAATCCTACAAACAAATCCTGGAAGAGTTTGGGGAAGCCTCGTGTGCAGAGATCAACCATTCCAAATCTATGATCTTCCTCTTCAATACCAATCCCACAATCCAAAGAAATTTGGCCAAAATTTTGGGCTTTGAATGAAAAGCACTCCCAACTAAGTACTTGGGCATTCCCATGGTAGACAAAGCTTATAAAATGTCAACCTAGGAAGGAATAATCAACAAGTTACATGAGTGGGTAAAAAATTGGGCATACAGATCCCTCAACCTAGCCAACAGACTTATTCTAACCAAGTCTGTTTTGCAAGAAATTCCAACCTTTATGATGTCCATTTTCCCAACCCCCCAGGGGATACTACAAAAAATAAGAACCATCCAAAGGGACTTCCTGTGGCGAGGAACCGAAACAAATAAAAAATGGGCCATGGTGGCTTGGGAGAAGGTCTGTAAACCAAAAAACAAAGGAGGCATGGGGTTACAAGACCCAGAAGTGACCAATGATGCCTTTTGAAAACTATACCAATGGATTCAAAACATCCAAAAACCCCTAGCTGGGCTTTTTCGGCACCTAGTTTGGCCAAAAAATGAAAACGATAGACCTCTTGCAAGTTTCCTTCTTCAAGCTTGTTGTCTCTAGTTCGTCAATTCGCACCTCCTGTGTGAGTAACCTGGATTTTGGGCATTTCCCATGCCTAAAACCAGCATGCGCGTGCATTCCACAAATCATGCCAAAATGTCAAATGGTTAGGGAGCCTAGCCCCCAATCCGCGGAGGTGTTGGACGTGCGCGTTCCAATGTGACCATGTCCCTGCGCAAACTTTTGTACCCATTGCAACGGTGTTTATGGATGTGACAGGTGGAAAGCACATGGTTAGCCATTTGAAAGTTTGTTAGAATTCTCGTGCAAACTCCAAGTTAGAGTCATATGGTAGGTGTATGCGATCGGGGGCTGGGGCTAAGCCCCATCCCGAACCCCATGCCAAACATAAAACATAGCACATTTAAATAAATGTTAAAACATTTATATGTTAATTCCTATGGTGTGGCGCACCAGTAGCCATCCTTTGCCAAATCTTTGCATGTGTTTCGGAGGTGTGTTGTTCAATCCCCGCAGACTCCATCCTAACTTTTACACCATAACATCAGGGTACCACATGGAAGACCATGCCTGGGCCACGTGGCACCATACCATTTGCCAACAAGATGCCACATGTCCTAAAATGATTCACCCATGCATCTACCAAATCAACACTTGCCATGTCATCATATTACAATTCATTATTGACACATCACCTACCACGTGTGAGGTTGTACTCTGCGACGTCAGCTTGTATGAACGATATGGACTGTAGAGTCAACAAAATTTTGTTTGTTTGGAAAAATGATCATAACTCAATATTTCACTCATTCGATGTCTGTTTGAACCCGTTCGAATTGAGTTGGGTTCGTGAGGATGATGCCTATGAACCTGTCCATTTTGAAGCGATTTCGAACACTTTTATTTTTGGGATACATTTTGACCCCTGGTCTAGATTCTAATCACCTAAACAACCTGAGAAACAAATAATCCTTAGAAATAGAGTAAAGAAGGAACAATTGAATCTTTGTTTCATTCAAGAGACAAAATGCATTACAAACAGAATGGGGGAAATCAGTAAACAACAATGGAATAATTACAAGATGATGGCTATCGGAGGCCACCAAATGGCAGGAGGTATTCTCACCTTGTGGAACCCACAATTACTAAGCATAATAGAAGCCAACGCGACTAGGCACGCCCTTATGGTAGGCATGAAAATAATTGTAAACACAGAGGTGATTCTATGCACTAATGTGTATGGGCACTAGGTGTAAGAGGAAAAGAGAGGAATGATACAAGACCTAGAAGACCTTAAAACATGATCCAACAACCTCCAATGGATCCTGGCAGGGGACTTCAACATCATCACGACACTTGTGGAGAAAAAAGGAGGTACAAGAAGATTGGACAGGGATGCGGAAGAATTCTCAAAGTTCATAGACACAGCGGAGATGGTATACCTCAAAACTAATAATGGCTAGTTCACCTGGAACAATAAACAAATGAACCAGTATCAGGTAGCAACAAGGCTCGACAGATTCCTATTATCAGAGTCAATCATTATGCAGGGGATAAAATTATATTGCAACATCCTTCCCTGGGTGGATCTGATCACCGGCCAGTGCAACTGGAAACAAGCTTCCAAACCACACCAAAGAACAGACCCTTCAGATTTGAGAAATTCTGGATTGAACACCCAAATTTCAAGGAAAGAATCAAACAGTGGTGGTGGGAGGAGCAACCATAGCAAGGGACAAGGATGTTCAAACTCTATAATAAAATAAAGTACAACAAATATAATCTCAAGGAGTGGAACAAGGACAATTTTGGGAATATAAATGAAGAGAAAAACAACATTGAAGAAAAACAAGAAAAACTCTAGGAAACTTGCATTTCAGAGGGCTATATGGAGGATGGAAAAAGGAAGAGCTCCAGATGACCCAGGAATGGGAAGCTCGATGCCAGCAGAAAGAACCACTTTGGAGACAAAAGTCTCGTATCATATGGCTAAGGGAAGGAGAGCAGAACACCAAGTTTTTTCATAGAAAAATCATGGCCAGAAGATCCCATAACAAAATTCTGAATATTAAGGACCAGGATGGAATAGAGCGAGAATCACATAAGGATATCAAAACTACTATGGTAAACCAATTCCACGGGATAGCCCAGGAACACAACCAAGACAAAACGAAGGCCATACAAAGGATAATCCATCATATCCCCCATCTGGTCACCGATGAACAAAATAACAACCTAAATAAACCCATTGTTGAGGAGGAAATTGACCAAGTACTCCAGGAAATGCCCAATGGGAAAGCCCCAGGTCCAGATGGTTTCACAGTGGATTTCTTCAAAGCTTGCTAGGAAATTGTCAAACACAACGTTTATAGGGTAGTGGAAGACTCCATAAGGTCAACCTCCATTCTAAAAGAGCTAAATGCTACAATGATTAAACTAATCCCCAAAGGAAATGAAGCCAAAATCCCTGATCGTTACAGACCTATAGTGTTGTGCAATGTGGTTTATAAGATAATGTCCAAAGTTATAGCAAATAGATTGAAACCCCTCCTACCCACATTGGTCTCACAAGAACATGCAGGCTTCATGGAGGGAAGACAAATAATGGAAAATATCATCAATTCCCATTAGATTATCCGCACCTTGAAGCTTCAGAAGAGAGGGGGAATGATAATGCAATTGGACCTAGAAAAATCTTATGACAAAATTAGTTGGCACTATATGGTCAAGACTTTGGAATATTTTAGTTTCACCCAACACTGGATCAGCTAGATAGTCAACCAAGTATCCACAACAGGCTACTCACTACTAATAAATGGAGCGCTAGCCAAACCTTTTTGTCCCACGAGAGGCATCAAAAAAGGAGACCCGTTGTCCCCCTTCCTGTTCATTCTGATGATGGAAGGTCTTAGTTGGAGCATAAAAGGTGCAACTTCAATAGGTGAAATAACATGTATCAAACCTTTCAAAAATTCCCCTACTTCCACACACCAACAGTTTGTGGATGACACCTTACTTCATGGCATACCCATGGTCAAGGAATAAAAATGCTACAAATGAATCGTAGAAGATTTTGGGGAAGCCTCATGTGTAGAGATCAACCATTCCAAATCTATGATCTTCCTCTTCAATACCAATCCCGCAATCCAAAGAAATTTGGCCAAAATTTTGGGCTTTGAATGAAAAGCACTCCCAACTAAGTACTTGGGCATTCCCCTGATAGACAAAGCTTATAAATTGTCAACCTAGGAAGTAATAATCAACAAGTAACATGAGCGGGTGAAAAATTGGGTGTACAGATCCCTCAACCTAGACGACAGACTTATTCTGACCAAGTCTGTTTTGCAAGAAATTCCAACCTTTATGATGTCTATTTTCCCAACCCCCAAGGGGATACTACAAAAAATAAGAACCATCCAAAGGGACTTCCTGTGGTGAGGAAACAAAACAAAGAAAAAATGGGCCCTGGTGGCTTGGGAGAAGGTCTGTAAACCAAAAAGAAAAGGAGGCATGGGGTTAGAAGACCCGCAAGTGGCCAATGAAGCCTACGGGGCAAAACTTTGGTGGCGATGGGTCAAAGAAACTACTACACCATGGGTAAACCTGTCGAAGGCAAAGTATGCCCCAAACATAACTGACTAGGACATAATCCACTTCAGAGGCACCAGGGAAGGTTCAACCATATGGAACCTAGCCCGACACAAAAAATCCTGGATTCATACACACATCTTTTGGGAAGTAAGGAATGGAAGAACAACCATATTATGGGAGGATGCCTGGCAACATGAACCTAGAATGGAGAACCCAGACAGGGAGGAAATCCAACAAGAGCTGATTGCACAAGGAAAACCAGAGTCTACCATTACTGGAAAAAAGAAACAGATCGCAACAAATGGAGAATTTGGGACACTCCCATTCCACATAATAGAGACCAAACCACAGCAACAATAAAATAAGTGGAGGAGGAATTGGGGAGACGAAAAATAACAGTCAAGGAAGGAAATGACCAGATGAGATGGGGACAAAAAGACGACGGGGAATTCAATCTAAAAGAAGTCCGACACTGTATCGTGGACCAACACCAAGAAGACCTGACATAACAATGGGATAAGCTTTGGAACAACCCCCATTTGCCAAAAATAAAAAATTTCCAATGGTTAATACTCCACAACCGAATTTTAACTTGGGAAAACCTAATGAAAAGGGGATTCATAGATCCTTCCAGATGTCACCTCTGTCAAGCCAAGGAAGAAACAACGAACCATCTCCTTGATGAATGCACCTACACAATAGAAATCTGGGACTGGGCGGCAGGTATCTTTCGACAGTCCAATAGGATTTGAGGTAACATCTCCGCAACTATCAACATCTGGAAAGAGAACTACAACGAAAACGAAGAGGTGAATCTCTGTTGGACCCTCATCCCATGAATGATCATATGGAAAATATGGAAGGAAAGGAACCGACGCATCTTCAGGAACCAAAGTTGGTCGGAAGGGAAGATCAAGGAAACAATAATCTCCATGACAAGAGAAATGGTATAGAGCCGCAACTTCCAAACAGGAAGAGCGCAACTCACATACTAGGACTCCCAAATCCTAGAAGCCTTCCACCTAAAAGACGGACACAACCCCGACCAGGTAAGATGACCACCACAACTCCAAGTAGGTGAGCGCAACTGTAAACCACCACCAATAGGATCCCTCAAGCTAAATTTCGACGGGGCGATGAAAGGTAACCCAGAATGAATAGGAATGGGAGGATTAATCAAGGACAGTAAAGGAAATATCATTTGGTTGTACACTGGGAGTCTGGGAGACTCAACCAACAACATCGCGGAATTCAGAGCCCTGGATACCAGCCTTGAGATTCTAAGCCGGGAAGGGATGACAAACGCCATAGTGGAAGGATATTCCACGCTGGTTATCAACGCAATAAGGAGACTCCAAAACGAGACCAGAGTGGGAAAAATTCAGAGGTACTGGCACTTGGTACATTCCCTGCAAAACATTCAGGAGCACTTGCAGATGGGGATCACAGTGGAGTTTCGTTGGGTACGAAGGTCAGTAAATGGACTGGCAGACATAATCGCTAATGAGGGGGTCGACAAGGAAGGAAAAGAATGTTCAGTTTTGAACTGACTGCATCCAACTAGCGGCAAAATACTGTGACGACAGTCGAAGTACGAATGACCACATCAAGGATGGAGGTGCAGGAATAACTGAAGGGCACGTAGGATCCAGGCATAATCCGATAGCCCACCACTCAAACACAAGTTACAATGCATATCCAGGTCACACAAAAAAAGAAGTTACAACACCATGGTCCTGTCAATAGGAAGAAGTACAGGGATTGTCCGTGGGAAAACAAAAAAGATAATCAGCAGGTGGAAAAGGACGAAGGACAAAAGGGTTTTCCATGGTCAAGTATGGTCACACCTCACCCAAGTATAGATACGGGGAGTGGTAATGATTTTCATACAACATGCAAGGCAAAGGATTGGCGCAGGGATTACGACAGGGATACCAAGAGAACACACTCCAAAATAGTGAAAAGGGACCAGAAGGTACACCTTTATGAGTGGCCCATGATTTCCAAGACGATCCCGCAACTAGGGAGATCCCATAAAATAAGAAACACCAGAAATAGCCACAGACTAGAGAGAAGCCATTACAGAGGCCATCTTACATACCAGGAAGGGGAAAATAGGAACAGGACAAGAACCCAAAGAAAAAACCACCAAAAACAAAACAAGATTGTATGAATGAATAAAACCCATAGTAAGAGAGGCCCCTAGGGGAAAGAACCTCTGACAAGCACTCAGAGGATTACAAGGATGGAGAAAACAGCCAGAGAAGCCAAGGGTACCTTTCTCACATAAGTTGATCAAAAGGGAAAAGCGATCATCAACAAGTGGGAGAGAGAAATCAGCACCACACACAAGGGAAAAGCATAGACGAAACTAATTCAGGATGCGGACGGGATAAGGGACCCAGGGGCCACACAACCTAGAACAACCCTCTACCACAAAACGGTGGAGGAGGCCTGGCAAACAAAAATGTTGATAGGCAAGATGAGCATTGACCAGAAAGAGACCAGCAGGGAGGCAATTAGGGAACACAAGAAGGTGCTGACATAAATTTTGAGTCGCCTCAGCAACCTAGAGGCCAGTGCAAAAATACTAGCTAAGGACCAGAGGAGCCAGAAGGAAAAAATGGAATGAATGGCAGTCCAATTCCACATCTACCTACGCTATGTCCACCACATGGACATCACTCTAGAAGACCAAAGCAGAACACCAACTTGTATCCGAAAGACGTGCAAGGTGGAGAAGAGGAAGGAGAACGAGGCAAGAAAGGATGGAGATGAAAGGCATCCCATCATCCTAGACTAGCGCAAGATCAGCCCCTGGTCAAGTTGTATTCAGTGTAGGAGCTACCCCTTTTTTTATGGTTATGTCTCTTTTTATAGGTTATGGTTTAGTTTATCAAACTGTTTTTCGGAGGACTGAGTTGGTTTCCCATGGTGGCGGCCCAACCCTCCCCCTGCAATCTTAGAGAACGCAATTTCGAGAACCCTGATCTAGTTTCCTTTTTGGCAGATCAAGGGATTCCCCTTTTCTTTTTTGTATCATCACTTCTTTCAGTAATACAGGAATTCACACTCACTTACAAAAAAAATAAAAGAATTTAATAAATACATTATTAAAGTATTAATAGATTAATTGACAATGACCATGGTTTACTATGGTTGACCATGACCATGGTTTCTTATGGTGGACCATGGACATGGTTAGCCTTGGTAGACCTTGGTTGACTTTAAAAAGGAAAGGTTGAGTCTGGTTGATTGTGGTTGTCCTTCACCATGGTTGACTATGGTTCACCATGACCATGGTTCACTATGGTTGACTGGGGTTTATTATGGTTGACCATTCCCATGCGTAACCTTCATTGACCATGTGGATCTAATTATGGTGGTCGATGTTGATTATGTTTAACTATAGTTTACTATTGCACTACTGCATTGCAATGTCAATCATGTTTTGTTCGTCACATTATGACATCATGTTTTCTTCCTCACATTCTCACATCATATTTTGTTCATCACATCACATCATAAGGTCATGGTCATCAAATTACAATGAAGAGTTTTTGTTTATCACATTATGGTGTTGGAAAAGGGTTGTCATAGTCCGACCACGTCTTATATTCATCACATTGCGATGTCAAGAAATGTTCATCTCATTGCAATGTTGGTCTATCTTTTTCACATTGTGATATTGGGTTATGTACATCACATTGTGACAATGAGTTGTGTTCATCCCATTGTGGTGTTTGGAAATGTTTGTCAGAATGTTCATCACATTGTGACGACGGGGATATGTTCGTCACATTGCCACGTCCATATATGTTCATCACATTGTAATGTTCTTTTATGTTTGTCACAATGTGATGATAGGGCTATGTTTGTAACATTGAAACATCTACATATTTTCGTCACATTGCAACATCCGTATACCTTCATCACATTGGAATATTACTATGTTTTGTATATTGCAACATTACCATGTTCAACACATTGCGACGTTTGGAAATGTTTGTCACATTTTCATGTTAGGATATTTGCATCACATTGCAACATGAAAAAATGTTTATCACATTGTGATGATAGGGTGATGTGCAACACATTGTAACATGAGAAAATGTGCATCATTGTAATATCATCAAATTTTAGAATATTAAATTTTAAGTGAACTTTGAAATAAACTTTCATTTTTGGAAAATTCGGATTTGGAAATTATTTTTCATTTATGGAAAATCCAAATTGGGAATTTCGATTGTTGTAAATAATTATTTGATGATTGTTGGGAAAATATTTGACTTGCCCAACTATCCTCTTTTATTTTGACACATTTGTAATATAAACTTTTAATAAATTAAATGTTGGAAGACAAATGGAACAACTAGGCTAAAAATAGCTAACCATGACTCTGTGGGTGGGGAACATGTTTGAGTTATCTCAAGGCTAATTTTTACAAGTGGAAGAAGTGGAATTTGACCACTAGGAGCCCCTAAAAAGCAGGGATTTGTAAAGCTATGAATTTCCCCAAGGAGGGAAGGAAAGACCTAGGCACAAGGATGCATATTAAAAACAACATATGGAGGAGGCATGACGTTGCTTAGTATGTTGGGAAAGAAAATTGTTTGTTGTTATGAGCACTGTTAGTGTGAGGCAAATGATTTTTCTTATTTGTGGATGGTGACGATAGCTAAGGAGGATCATTCATTTTCCATTATGGACTCACAGTCAGGCTAGCGGGTGAGCATGACAAATGAACATGGTTGTCATGTTTTATGGCTGGGTGGAAGGTGGTTGTTCCATTTGTATTCCAGCATCAGGTTTCAGATATGTATCTCATCTTGTATTTCTTTGTCAATGTTATATTTATGGTTAATTTTTGTTAGGAATAAGTTGACTGGGTATACATAAGTGAAATCAATTCTTAAGGGACTGTATGACAATGTTTTACTATGGCTTATCATAGTTAAATGATACTGGAAATATTGTTTATTTGAAATGTGATGATTGTACATATATA
>SNQJ01S0026564.1:46685-77216 GCA_010110895.2 Picea sitchensis
TCCTTCATTCAATTACACCAACTTGCACAACCTACGAAATAAGTAAACGAGGGTTTAGTAACTGTTCTAACATTTTAATTCTATGGAAATCAAACAATAGAATAAGCCAAGGACGAAACTTAGCTTGACTCCCGATGAAAACCATATCACCTTTGGTTCCTATTGAGAGAATCTGTCCACACTCCAGGAGGAGGAGGAGTGGACCCAAAATCGACTGATGGGTACCATCGCAAAACATTAAGGGCCCATCATTAATTTCATATATCCGTGCATAGAACTTTTCATTTGTAAAATAGAGGAAGCGACGGTAAGAAAATAAGTGAAACTGGTTATCATTGAAATAGACCGTGCATAGATTAATCAAATAGAAATCGCATAATATTAATCTACAAACCCTTTATAGAGGACCAAATAAATGGAAGGGGTTGACTATGGCAAGGTCAACGATTAAACACAACTACCAATTTAAATCCATGTAAAACACAATTGGAATTTCTGATTTGGGTAACGATCACAGTGAATAATTACTAAATTAATAAGCATTCATAGAGGCACATAAGATGCGACCTCATTATATTCAAAATAGACCATTAAAATTAAATACCAATACAGAAAGGTAAAATAAGAAAGTCTGAGTGCATAGAAATTTACAATGAGAACCAAATTCGTAGGTTAAAGTCTAACTGTGCACAAACGTGTTCGAACCCAATGACTTTTGTTTGGAATAAATTTAACAGATGATTAAAAAATGATACCCTCTCTTTTGCTAGTGAAGAGTGGTCGACACAGGCAAGGTCTTTCGTAAACGGTTCAAATCTATAATTGTATCATACGAGAGATCAAGTGAAGGATGTTGTTGAGGCGGTCGCGGGACAAACCACGATTCTTCCCGGCAGAGGAAATATTTTTACAATCATAAAATACAAACAAATCTTGTTTCAAAATGAATAAAATCCTATTAATGTTGCTATACATGTACAAAATGTAAATACAAAATTTTTCTACAGAGTTTAACAACAATCAAGTCCGAATAACATCAACCAGCATAGTAAGTTTTGGGACATGTGGACACATTCAAGAGTGTAAGAATAACAATGTTATAATGGTGAACAAAATAAAATGAGAAAGATCAGAGGGTTTAAATTCTAACAATGATTTGGGCCACGGTCTGATTGGGAAGGAACCACAACGACTATAGGCTTGAAGACTGGCAACCAACCGTGAGTCAAACACAATAAAACTCAAACCCGAGTGTTAAAACTAAAGTGTTTTCACCCAACTTACAAAGGGAACCATAAAGACAGTAGAATCCCGAGAGGAAAATGCATGTGGAGGTGCAACTGTCATACATTTCCAACCATCAAATAGATAAAAGTAACATGAGGTTGGTTTCATTGAACCTCTAAATTATTTTACATTGCACCAGTCAAGGAATACATTTACGAAATATTTCTCACAATACACATAAGAAACAAAACACTACTCACCCTTGTGGATAGAGAACCCCAGATGTGTGTGCCTCCTTCCATTGTTGACCAGAGACGAGCTTACCAAAATCATTGGTCGTATACAATGCAGAGATGAAATATTGTTACAGGACCAAAGGGGCAACTGCGAAGAACAATTGTTACCTCGATGTGCTCGCTAGAGGAGTAATAGCGGCTGGTACACTCCATACCACTTCCATTTGAAGTCGAGGGAGTTGGCGAGCCTACGTTGGGTGTTTTCACCAAGGTGTCAGTTCTGGAAGGTACTAGACAGGCTTCACCATTAATGGACCAGGCTAGGAGTAAATGTCTGCAGGATAACACAGAGTAGGCTTAGACCCGACCTGTCGTCCACCATAAAAAGGTTTTCGAACCACTTAATTGTTGAGTCATATTTAATCCTAGTGCTAAGCCTAGAACGAGAATACTATGTTAATAATCGAGTAGGGTTACTAATGTTATGTATAGGTATATGTTCATTGTGCTATGATAAAACAATATGTTATGTATAAGTATATGTTCACTGCGCTATGATAAACAATATGTTATGTATAATTATATGTTCATTGTTCTATGATAAACCAACATGTTATTATGGGTAAAATTAAATCCTAGTGCTTAGGACTTATGCCTCCTAGCTCAACACTATGTCGATATGTGTTGATCATGTGTCCATGATTTAGAGCACCCATATCTTGTATAACATAGTCTATTACGCGATTTAATGTTGATAACATGTCTTGACATAGGATTAGTGGTTATTCTAAGGGCTATGATGGTCATGGTCACAAATCTCTTCAATATGAATAAGTTTGTGATTTATAACCCAATAACGACACTATAATGAAGTATAATAGTAAGAGACAAGTGGAATTTAAATCTCCTTCAGCCTTTAAGATGGATAATGAAAGATAAGTAAAAAAATTATGCATAGAATAAAGGAATAAGATATATATAATCGATTATCTCTGTGACACAAACATCTTGGAGATTCAAAGGACGTTAATGTCCCCTACCAAAAAAAAAAAAAATTGAGAAATTTGGGGTACATTACAATCATATTGCGAGACAGGGCGATGTGCAACACATTGCAGTGATTGTTTATGTTCATCACAATGTGATGTCACTATCCACATTGTGAAAACACGACTATGTTTGCCACATTTCAATGTCGGGTTATGTTCATCACATTGCGATGTTATTATGTTTAGCAGATTGCATGCTTGATCATGACCATGGTTAACTTTGGTAGACCTTCATTGAATTTTCAAAGAAAAGGTTGACTATGGTTGATTTTGGTTATACGTCTCCATGAATAACTTTGGTTGACCATGACTATGGTTGACTATGGTTGAATGAGGTTTATTATGGTTGACCATGCTCATGGATAACCTTTGAAGACCATGTGGATATACTTATGGTGGGCCATGTTGATTATGCTTAATCATAGTTTACTATGGAACTACCGCATTGCAATGTTGATCATGTTTTGTTCGTCACATTGTGACATCAGGTTTTCTTCATCACATTTTGACATCAACTTTTGTTCATCACACTATAACATCAAATTTTTTTCATCACATGACATCGTAAGGTTATGGTAATCAAATTATGAAGAAGGGTTTTTGTTTGTCACGTTATGGCTTTGGAATAGGTTTGTCACAGTCCAATAATTGGTTATATTCGTCACATTGAGACGTGGGGAAATATTTGACTCAATGCAATGTTGTTCTATGTTTTCCACATTGCCACATTGGGTTGTGTACATCACATTGAAACAATGGGTTAGTTTCGTCCCATTGAGGCATTTGGAAATGTTTCTCATAATGTGGCGTTAAGGTATGTCCGTCAAATTGCAATGCGAGGATATGTGTGTCACATTGCGACATTAATTTATGTTTGTCACATTGTGATGATAGGGCTATGTCCATCAGATTGCAACATCTATATATGTTCTTCACATTGCCTCATTCATTTATGCTCATCACATTGCAATGGCAGGGCTATCTTCGTCATCTTGTGACGTCCATATATGCTCGTCACATTGTGACGCATGTTTTTGTTTCTCAATTTGCAACGACAAGGCTATGTTCGTCACATTATGACGTTTGTATATGTTCACCACATTGCAACAAGAGGGCAATGTTTTTCATATTGATGGGGCAATTTTTTTCGCATTGTGATGATAAGGTATTTTTGTCACATTGTGACATTACTATGTTTCTCAGAATATGACACTACCATGTTTGTCACATTGCAAAATTATGGCTATGTTCATCTCATTGCGATGACAGGGTATGTTTGTAACATTGTGATGTTGTTATTTTTGTTAGAATGTGATGCTACCATCTTTGTCACATTGAAACATTATGGATAAGTTTGTCACATTATGATGATGGGGTTATTTTCATCACATTGGGATGACAAGGCTATGTTCATCACACTGCTACGATCAGGGTATGATCATCATATTGCGACAGTATGGATATGTTCATCATAATTAATGACGGGGCTATGTTTGTCACATTGTGATGTTAGTATTTTGGTCAGAATGTGAGTCTACCATGTTTGTGACATTGCAACATTATGGCTACGTTCATCACATCATGACGATGGGGCTATTTTTATCACATTGCAATGACGAAGCTATGGTCATCACATTATGACCATGAGGCTATGTTCGTCACATGCGACAATATGGCTATGTTCATCACAATGTGACGATGAGGATATGTTCGTCACATTGTGACGAAAGGGCAATGTTTCTCACATTTAGACATTACTATGTTTGTCATGTGACACTAGCATGTTCATACATTGTGACAATATGGCTATGCTCCTCGCATTACAACAACGAGGTTGTGTTTGCCACATTGAGGCGATAGGGCAATGTTTTTCAAATTGCGACATTAATATTTTTGTAAGTTTGTGACGTTAGCATGTTCATCACATTGCAACATTACTATGTTCCTCATGTTGCAATGTAGGGTTTTTTTAATCACATTGAAATGTCGAGTTATGTTTGTCACATGTCAAGGTTGGTTTATGTTCAAGATATTACAAAAAAGATGTTCCCACCAAGTTTTTAAAAAACATATAATGAAGTGTTTCATTTGTCACAAAGATAGGAACGTTGAATTGATGTGATGTATTACATAGAAGAAAACTTATAATCATACTTGTTCTAAGGACATTGATAGAAAATCATCTTTAACTTTACATATGAATATTTTTACTTATTCTAAAGACATCGATATGAAAACATCTTGAACTTTGTAGATGATGAATTATGTTTGTTTAGGGACATTGATAATAAATATACTTGATTTATACTTGTTCCAAGAACATTGATAGAAATCATTTAATAATTTATAGCTATTATAAGAGCATTGATAGCAAATCATTTAATAATTTATAGTTATTATAAGAGCATTGATAGCATATATTTGTTCTAATAACATTTAAAGGAAATCAACTTGTTTTATACTTTGTAGATGAGGATTTAACAAATGTTTATATAATCTAAAAATAATAAAAATATATAATAACTAAAAACAACTTTAATAAATAATTTTTAAAATTTTTAAAAAAATTTAGCAATCTTTCTAAAGATTAAATATATTTACAAATTTACAATGTTTCTTAAAGATTAAATATATTTAGAATTTAAGTGGATTAAAATTAAATTATTATTATTTAAATTGAATTTAAATTATTTATTATTATTATAAAATAAACCCTAATACAAATAGCCCTAACTCTAATACTAATAACCCTAACCCTAACATGTTTAATAATTAATATTAATAAATAATTATTGTATAAAGAGTATGTCTATATAATATACATACATACCTAAAGTATGCATTGCATAATATAGTTAATTATGTATATTAATAATAACTAATCATATATATAATTATGTATATTAATAATAACTATTAATATAGATAATTATGTATATTAATTAATAATAATTAATATATTATGTATAATAACAATAAAATATTAATATTACTTTATGAATAATATAATTAATGATTATTAGTTATGATCAATAATAATCAATTAATAATAGTTATTGTTATTACTATTAATTAATAACAACAACTAATACTTTTTTATATCAATAATAACTATATTAATTATTTAAACTTATTAATAATCATTAATCATTAATATCATATTAAATTAATTCCTAATATTTATAATATAATATTAATCTCTTTTTATTATAATAATGTATTTTTAATAACCCTATTTTTAAAGTTAGTAGAAATAACCCTAACCCTATTAATAATTAATATATTATTAACTAATATGTTAACACTAACCTTCTTGATTAATGTGTTATTAACGTAGGAATGAGATCTCTCGACTCTCCTCGACCTTCCTAACACATATATATAACACCATAAGAAAACTTGAACATATTTCATTCTCCAATACAACCACCTATGGCGTGTAGCATTAAACCAAGTACACTAAAAATATCTTCCAAGTGAGTGAAGATGAAGAGCATACGGGGGTTGATGCAATTTTTATTCTAAAGGTCGAGCTACCTACGACTTGTAGCATTAAATCAAGTGCACTCAAAAAGCATTAAATCAAGTGCACTCAAAAAATATTCCAAATGTGTTAAGATGAACAACGTACGGGGGTTGTTGCTCTTGATAAAGCTTCTACTATAATGTGCTAGTGGGTGCTGTAGTTATGCCACGTAGGAAAACATTGGTATAATGATCCACAAACATGAATCACACTTTCAGAATTCAAATAAAGATCAGCTTATAAATGTCCTGGTAAGCATTGTTCAAATTGTATTATTAGAATTGAAGTAACAAAAGCAATCACTGTGTATGACTTTAAATTTCTAACATATAAACACGTTATAGATTATATTATATTATTATGAAAAATTGAAAGGACAAAACGTGTTGCCTAACCCACATATTAAACAATTTACTTAACTTTGAGAGTTTTCTTTCCAAGAGAACAAAACGTTGAAATGATATTTATTATTGAAATTCCATTGTTTTTTAAGTATTTGAGGGTATGAGAGTAGCCTGTCGAGGTTATTAAAACATGAAACTCATGATTAGTCATCATTTTTATTAAAAATATTTTGAATTCCAACACGCCAGTTGAAAACGAGGAATCTTGTAGCTTGTTTATACATGTAGAAAAGAAATTCCATTTGAAAAGAAAGAAACATAACTTCACAAGATTCGTTGAAACCTCCATAAATTATTTGTGTCTTGGTTAGGCTTCCCACTATGTCGTATCTCTACATTAAATGAAACGGAGGGCTCAAAGGGCCAAAGTATCTGATTTTTTAAAAACAAAAGAAGCAACAAGAACGGGCAGAGGACGGAGGTCACGGCTAGGGAGACATTGTATTCATGATATAAAATCAAATCACATCTCAACATTGCATAAATATACATTAAAATCATTTTCTCCATATGGCCATTAAATAGATGGATCGATTAAAAAACTTATTCTCTTAGTCATGTTCGATTTTATTGACGATAGTAATCTTGGTGCCTTGAAACAACTCTATTTGTCTCAGAAACAGACGATGAATCTACACTCAACATACAATGAATAATTCAGAAAATGAAAATAACAGAGAAAAGAAAAACATTTGTAAAGAGAGAATAGTTATAAAAGTGGTCGAGAACTTTATGGAGATTACTTATTTCTTGGCTAAACCCTCCCATCAATAAGCCCTCAAAGATACCTAATACAATAGAGACACATATATATGTGGTTCACCCAGTGTGGGGTACATCCACCAGAGAAATTGTGAGGCCCTTCCTTTATTATTATCCAAAAAATGAAGGGATACAACTTACAACACTCTCATTGTAACTTCCTCTTATTTCTCTCACAGTCTCCTCACTCAGAATACAATATTCTAAATTATACATAGCCGCAATACATTTTTCTCATAAAATAGGTTTTTCTTCTAGGGAAAAAAACCCTAACATAACTTCTACCGTCAGATCTACACCCTTATAATGAATGGTCCAGATTTACTATGAAATTACAATATACATTTACAAGACATTTTTTCCTTCAGGGGCCCTCTTTCCCCCGGACCCCCGTCGAGGGGATGCCTCCCTGGACCCCGCAGGTGGGGAAATCCCCCCCTTCACTCCCCCACATGGAGGAGTGTACATTATTCTGGGGTGTAAAGTCTTCATGGGGTATAAACACGATTGAGAAAACAAAAGCCTCTGAATCAAGAAGATAATCAAGATCCACAACCAACAATCTCCCACTTTGCGACTGATCTCAACAAATCCATCACTACTGTATCGAATTGAATAGGATCCTTCTTGGACATGAAAATTTTATGATATTCAACTTCATGCTTGAATACCAACTGAACTTGAGTAGGAACTCATTTTCTCTCTGGTTACTCCCTTTGTTAACATGTCTGTAGGATTCTGGCTAGTGTGTATCTTTTCCAACTTCAAATTTCCATCTTCCAGGACAGAGTGTATGAAATGGTACTTGAGTTTTATATTCTTAGTATTCCAATGGAAATATGAGCTCTTTGCAAGATGAATGACACTGTCACTATCGCAGTACAATCTAATATTTTCATGCTTCTTTACCAATTCCTTCATAAACCTCTGTAACCAAATCATTTCTTTACTAGCCTCTGTAGAAGCAGCATTCTCTTCTTCTATTGTTGAAAGTGAAACAACCTTTTTTAGTTTCAAAATCCAACTATTTTATGTTCCACCTATAGTAAAAACATACCATGTGGTGCTCCTCCTGCTATCTTTATCACCCACCATATCTGAATCAACATATTCATGTAGAACAATGTCTTAACCTCCAAAACATAATGCATGAGTAGCAATACATCTCAAATACATGAGAATCCACTTTACTGCCTCCCAATGTTCTTTACTTGGATTATTCATATACCTGCTCACAACTCCCACTGCATGTGCAAGATCTGGTCTTGTGCAAACCATCACATACATCAAGCTGCCAACTGTTGATGAATAATAGAACCTGTACATGTATTCTATCTCCTCTTGTGTCTTGGGACATATTTCCTTAGTTAATTTTTAATGGTTGGCCAAAGGTATACTAACTAGTTTTTCATTATACATTCTAAACCTCTCCAACACCTTCTCTATGTACTCTCCTTGAGACAATGTCAATTTGCGATTTTTCTTGTCTCTTGTTATTCTCATACCAAGGATTTTCTTTGTGGCACCCAAATCCTTCATCGCAAATGAATTAACTAATTTCTTCTTGAACACATTTATATCCTGCGTATTAGACACCGCAACAAGCATGTCATCTACATACAATAGCAAGATAATCTAACTTCTATTTTCTAGCTTTTTAAAATAAACACAGTGATCAGAATGACATCTACTATAACCTTTGTTTGTCATAAACCTATCAAAATTCAAATACCACTACCTTGGAGCTTTCTTTAGGCCATACAAGCTCCTCTTCATCCTGCATACCAAATTTTCCTTCTGTTTGACCTCATACCCCTATGGCTGCTCCATATAAATCTCTTCCTCCAAATCCCCATGGAGAAAAGTTGTTTTT
Organism: Picea sitchensis; assembly: GCA_010110895.2. Taxonomy (NCBI): domain Eukaryota; kingdom Viridiplantae; phylum Streptophyta; class Pinopsida; order Pinales; family Pinaceae; genus Picea; species Picea sitchensis. The sequence goes on from SNQJ01S0026564.1 coordinate 55,763, forward strand.
ACATCTAATTGTTCAAGATGTAAATCTTCTACTACCACAAGACTTAAAATAGTCCTAATTGAATCCATTTTAACAGCATGAGAAAATATTTCATCAAAATCTATACTTTTATTTTGTGAAAACCCCTTTACAACAAGTCTATCCTTGTACCGCTTTTTTCCTCCATCTTCTTCCTTCAAATTGTAAACCCATTTATTCTAAAATGTTCTTTTCCCTACATGCAACTGAACCAAATCCCAAGTTTGGTTATTTACCAGGGAATCCATTTCCTCTTTCACGCATTTCTCCCATGTCTTTTTAGTGTCTTCCTGCATTGCATCTTCATAACATTCAGGTTCACCAAAATCAATCAAAAATAAATAATACAGTGAAGGAGAGTATCTTTCAGGGGGTCTACTTAACCTAGTAGATATTCTAACAACACTTGCAGGATTTTGAAGTACCTATTTCTCCTATTGTTGTACATTTTGATTTTCGGGTACCTTTGGAATTTCTTTTTCAGTGATCTCAACAAGCACTTTGTATTCTGGTTTTTCTTTTTCTTGTTTATTTCCCTGCAGTTGATCTTCGTACATGACCTTCTCATTGAATATGACATTTCTACTCCTAATGATTTTGTTATTTTCATAATCCCATAAGTGATAACTAAAATCATTAACAATGTATCCAATAAAGGTACACTTTTTGGATTTTTCCTCAAGATTTGTTCTATTTTATTTTTTCCTCAAGCTTTGTTCTATTTTCTTTATCAATATGTGACATCCCCAAAAATAAAATATTTTTGAAATTTAAATTTGCTGGAAAAAGTATTATGTTTTTAGTAAATTCGAATTTGGAAAAAAAATTCCATTTATGGAAATTCCGAATCTCGAATTTGATAATTGTAATTAATTATTATGACTGTTCGATAAAAATTTGAGTTGACTCAACTAACTATATGACTATGACATTTGTATAAAAACAGAATATTTTATATTGATTGCAGGAGGACAAATGGAACAACCATGTTAAAATCAGTTGACTATGACTCCATGAGTGGGGAACGTGTTGGAACTACCTCTAGGCTGATTGTTACAAGTGGAAAATTAGTGATTTGGCCATTGGCAGCCCCTGAAAATCAAGGATTTAGAAAGCCGTGAAAAATCCCAAGGGAGGGAAAGAGACCTAAGCAAATTGATAAATAGCATATGTGAGGAGGCACGACACTGCCAAGTATGCTGGGGAAATGAGACTATTGATTTACATGTTGTTATGAACACTGCTTGAGTGTGAGGCAAGGGAAACGTTTTGAGTTGTAGGACATTGCTGAAGAGAAGCTTTTCCAAGTTCTCCCTCATGGATTCATGGTCATGCTAGGGGGTGAATCGGGCAAGTAGTTTGGTTGCCATGTTCTATAGTTGGGAGGAACGTGGTTGTTCCCTTTGTCTTTCAGCGTATTATTTCAGATATTTTATTTTTGTCCCTTCTCTGGATGAATGTTAAATGGTTACATACTTGATATAATGTATCTGTTAATTCTAATTTAAAAATAATATTAAGGACGAAAGATCGAATGCATCCTATTGAAAAATTAGGAACTGCTAGAATGTCTCTCTACTAGTTCGAAATGGATTATCTTTGCTGCATCTCATTACTGTTATGAATATTGTTTCTCAAAAGTAAACTAGTTGGAAGGATATGACTAGTCAATTCTTAAAAAAAAAAAGATTTGTGTTGTGGTTTGGATTACTTCTGTAGTAAGATAAAGCGTCATAGTTGAAAACCCCACAAGTAAATTGTAATGCAGATTTGAGATTACCTACATATTGAATGCAAATGGAAAACTGCATAGTGTAAGATATATATGTATATTTAAAGTACGGAAGTGACCTTGCGAATACCAAGAACTATTATAGACCACCTACAACATTTACACATCTTTATGTCAACCGGTGTTTAATGAAAATTTATAGGTTGAAATGTTGGTAAATTATTGGAGTGAATAGAATTAACACAGTTTAATTACCAGAACTAATCATGAGAGGCGCAAAGGCCCAAGGAAGAAGGGACATCTCGAAACTTAAACATACCCCTGAGTAAATTCCTAACTGTGTAAATAACAACACAATCACCTATAATTTCAAAAGGAAAGCATTTAACACAAGTACAATAGGTGAAAATTGAATTCATTTACCATCATGCGATCTGGAGTCAACTACAAATAAGATATACATATAGCCAGCAATAGCCAAGCACCTTTTTCTTTTTCAAAATCCTTTCCTTGGAAGTAGCCAATATGGCGCTAGTATATTAATCCAATGAAATAACCAGTATGCCATTACAAGTAGGTGGAAGGGAAACCCTGTATGTATTTTAAGAATAATATTACATATCTCTTCTGGAATTGAAACAAATAAATATTCAATATGGTGTTTTATTTCCAACGATCGAAATTTCCATCACAAGACGGGTTACCCTTAATCAAACGTTACCGAAACGGAACAGAAATACACTGTAAATAAAAGGACTGGAAAGGGACCATGCCCTTCCTCTAGAACTAAAGGAATGAGACAGAGAGGGTTACGGGCATGGAACCCGAATACCTTGGTCTCCAAGGATGGACACAAATATCTGAAGCTGCTTACCGACGAGGACTCTGCAAAATTTGTATCAATAAAATATTAGTAACTAAATATGCCATTGAAATATTAGAACTATACAAAAGAAGGGTGAATTAAATTATCCACAGAATGGAAATACATCACTTGACAGAACCTGTACTTATCTTGGATTTTTCCATGGGCATGACCCATTTCCCAGCCATGGTCGTCCACCAACCGAAAAGGGCATGAGCGAGTTTCATTAAGTTTATGGGTACCCTCGCATCAAAACAGGGCCCCATCATTAGTTACATCATCGAGTTCAAGAAATAAGTTATACAAGAAATTATAGCTTTCGTAAATATAACAGTAGTTCCAGCACCGATTCGAGAGACATTAAACAATTAATGAATATACTCTAAGGTACAGACAAGATATAGATAATATACTAGACGAAATCTTCGTAAAGAGAATCGAAATACAGTTAACATGAATGTTAAATATAGGAATCCATTTTTTTTTTTTAAATTATGAAGAAAGGATTAAAGTAACACAGAGGGATTTAGCTTATTGACAGACCACAGTAAGCCATTACAGAACCCATAAATAACTACCAGTTATATGGTATAAAGATTTCGAACCGAGAAGTACCATTTAAATCAAGATTTAGAAAACACATTTAGGAAAGGTCCTTTTAGGAGCTCTCTCCTTGGGATTATAGGTTATTGGTGAGGGTGGTATATAGGTGAAAGGGGCCCTTTGAGGCAGATGAGTGGAAATAGGATTGGGAAACTTTATTCAGATACTAAATGGAGAATAACTAGCCACGATGGGAATTTAGAGCCTACGAAACAACTACAATTAATTTTAATATGGGCAAGGAAATACTACAATTACAGTGCAATGCTCTCACCGTAATAAACGTAGCTTCTGGAATGGAATCCGGGAAAACCTCGCAGAAGCTCAATACCGAACAATGTTATAGGATAGTGAAGCAGAGCGGAAAACATCACGCCCTAGAGGAAATATACTTCCAAAAACAACCAGAGACAAAGGAACAAGGCATCCATCCCCTTCGAAAATTTCCAGAACAGATAATACGTGGTAATAAAAACTTCTTAGCAGAGGGGAGGAAATTCCAGAACCTTCCTGGAGTCTTGGAAATAAGAGAATAACCACTTACGGATAGTATAATAACTACGACACACAGGTTATCCATGTTTTTGGAAGAGGAAGAAAACTCGGCCATAAATCTCGGACTAGAGATACATAAGTAATGAGAAAGCTTACCAGTAGGTTAGATAATGATGCCGCCTCCACTATGAGAAAAACCTCACTGTTTTTTTCTCCTCACCAAGAAATGGAAGTCGCAGAGCTAGACTTCTAGAGAACCTCCCCACAACAGAATCCATTAACCTAGCTAACTCTTCCTCGAAGAATAAGGTCAACGGGTACGAATGACCAGATGATGAGATAGACTTGTCATGTCCATATTGAATAGCAGGTCAGGTGATGGCCTCGATTGTAGCATGTACCCTACCCCCTTTAATGCCCTGGCCAGGATTAAGTGCATATCAAACCTACCCCTCCTTTGGTATTCAATGAGCTACTGAGTAAAGAAGCGCCTGTGCGACTCATGGAAATCTTTAAACCCAAATCACAATAAATGCAGTTAATACAATGCACAGTTGACACTACGTTCAGACAGGTGGAGCCGAATGGGATGGGTAAGATCAAACCTAAACCCTAAATCACAATGAGTATAGTTAATACAATGTACAGTTGACCCAATGTTTTCGGACAGGTGGAGCCAAATGGGATTACTAGCACGGGCAGAGGATTATCAAATATTCGGACTTTGTGTTAACCAGAAGGCTTTACCTAACCACTTTTTTGTATCCAAATACTTTTAAAACTAAAAGGGGTCTTCTTTACTAAACTTTTCCCATAAGAGTATAGACTAATACTCTGCTTTGACCTAAGTCTGTTTGGTCATTTTATTATATGATTATGTGTATGGAATAACGCATGAGGCCTAGGCCATAAATCCCAAAGTCGTTTGTATTGTAATCTTATGGTAATGGTTTATATGTAGGGTCTAGCACGTAAGGTTTTAGCCATAAAATCCCAAAGTCGTTTGTATTGTCAAGACTGTGGTAATGGTTATAGGTACAAATAGATAGGAAAGTAATTATAATTACAGTACCTTAGGTAGTTCCAACATGTTCCCCACTCATGGAGTCATGGTCAACTGATTTTAACATGGCTGTTCAATTTGTCCTCCTGCAATCAATATAAAATATTATGTTTTCATACAAGTGTCATAGTCAAATAGTTAGTTGGGTCAAATCAGAGCTCTGCCCAACAGTCATAATAACTAATTTACTAAATTCGAAATTCGGAATTTCCATAAATGGCAAAAAAATTCCAAATTCAAATTTACTAAAAACAAAATAATTTCCCAACAAATTTAAATTTCAAAAAAAAAAACTTTTATTTTTGGGGATGTCACATTTCCGGTGGTATGTGGAACATCACATAACTCCTCACGGTTTGAGAGTTATGGCCTTACGAATTTGGAGGACCCTCATATGTCATCTAGAAGCCCCAAAATGTCAAAGTAGTCAAAGTGGTTTAAGAGATTTTAAAAGGTAAATAATAAAGTGAAGTGATGAGTGTACTATAATTCAAAATGAATACAAAATAAATTATTTCAATAATAAATTTAATGGGGAAATTAGAAGTGGGTTAACCCTAGAATAAGGAAAGTGGGCAGAGTGACCTAGAAGATGTTTTTAAGGAAGTTACTTAGAGAGTATAAATAAAAGGAAAGACTCTCTCATTTTAGATCACACTTGAGCATATTGAATATATATAGGTGTCTGAGGTAACCAAATGATATCTAAGCCGAATTTCAGAGGGAAGGTGAAGAAAATAAGGCCGAAATTCAAGGAAGGATAAATTCTTTTGATGATGCTTTCTAAGGTATGTTATTTATAGGTCATCTCACCATTTTTACAATAATTTTTTTTATAGAATGATTCAGACCGTGAAATTTCTATGACATCGAGGAAACATATCCAAGAATCTGTGGTCAATAATTGAGCTTGTGGTTCGTATTTTTGGAGTTACACGCCGTGGAAAATAGGGTTTGTGGCTGGTCCCGAAACCAGTCTAAAACATGTGTTTCAGGAAAAAACGTCATAAATTCTTCATAACATATCTAAATTCAGTAAGACCAAATGTGTTGGTTAGAATACAGTCTGTAGTATTCTGTGTATTATTTTCATATCGATTTAACAAAAATTCTGTGTGGGGCACGCTCTGCGAGGTCATTATCTAGAATAAGCCAGAATTCAGCAAGGTATGTCATTTTTGCTATAATTCTTTTTCTGAATGGTTTCAAGTAGTGACACCTGGAGGAATTTCATAAAACACACTGAAGAATATTTTGTATCAGTTTTAGATCTTTATTGATTATAGGTACATATTTATGATTATTTCAAGTTAGGGTTGTTGACTAATACAAAACTAGGCATGTGAGACTAAGGAAAAGTTTGATGAAAATGCTAGTCTTTTGTTTTTAAAGTTAAGAAAGGTTTGCGGGTATGTGATCATATACACCAGGTCTATTATAGAGTTACAAATGAGATTTGGATGATGAAATTGATGAGGGAATTTGGTTGAGGTACATGTCGGGTACATGGTTGAGACAAGTAGTTGATGAGTTGGTACATACATGAGGTCTATAGTTGATGATGTTGGTACATATTGATGAGTCATAGTTGATGATTAGTTGATACATGATTGGTACATACTTGGTACATGGTTGGAAACACTTGTTAGTAGTATTGTTGACACATGGTTTATGGATGACGTAGCATAGTTGTATTATTAAAAGCACATATTGATCTTGGTGATAATTATGAGTTGTTGTGTTATACTTGGTTGATGCACATCTTTGAGAGTTGTATTGGTGATTGATCTTGGTGAGTAGATCTGATTTGGTTGATAATATTGATGAGACAGGTTTTTGTGATAGGTTTTTTGGACAGTTTGTTGTGACATGTTGTTGTGATAGGTTATTTGTACAGGTTTGGTGCATGGTTGATGCACTTGTTCATGGTACAGGTTGAAGTACAAGTTGGTGCATGGTTGAGTCACTTGTTTATCATACAGGTTGATTACAGGTTGTTTGGTATAGGTTGGTGCATGGTTTATGCACTTGTTTATGGTACAGGTTGATTACAGGTTGAGGTACATATTGATGCATGGTTCAGGTTATTGGTACAAGTTATTTGGTGCAGGTTGATTGGTACAGGTTATTTTGGGTAGGTTGGTTGGTAAAGGTTTACAACAATATGTGTCACAATGATAGTGTGACAATGGTTCCATCATTCTACTTATACATTAGGGTGGTTAGAGGGGGCAAGGACAAGTGGTTGTAGCCACCTTCCGGCTGTAGCCAGAGAAAATAGGGGGTTGTAGCCTCCTTCTGACTGTAGCTAGAGAATTGTGGAGTTGGAGCTTCCTTTGGGTTGTAGCCTGAGAAACTAGGGGGTCAGAGCCTCTTTCCAGTTGTAGCTGGAAGACAAAGGAAGTCGGTGCTTCCAATGAATGTAATTCTTCAAGCCATATAAGATAAAGCATTCTGTGGTTTTCTCTCGCTTTGGGTTTCCACGTAAAACACTGGTGTACTATGTATGTGTATGATTTTTCATTTGTTCATTTCTTATTTACTCTGCATTTATTGGATGATAATGATACATTGATATAACACTTGGATTATGTGGTTAAAAATAATTAAATTTCTCTATCACTGATTCACCCCCCTCTTAGTAATCCAACAATTGGTATCAGAGCAGGTTCCTTCAGGAAACAATTTAGCCACTGGAAAGAGATCATGGATTATTCTGAGAATGGAGTACCAATGTTTAATGGTTAGAATAATTTTAAGTATGATATGTAGAGCATAAGGATGAAAGTATTTTTACAGGAACAAGGATATTATATTTGGCTATCAATTGTTACAGGATATGATAGTTCAAAAAGGGCAAAGACTGCAGCCAAGAAGGAACTAAGGAAGAATAAAAAAATAGCAATGGATTTCATCTGGGAAGGATTACCTAATCCGGTAAGAGAAAAGGTTGGTAAATGTTTATCAGCAAAAGAAATTTGGGATAACTCACATGACATATATTCTTCATCCATGATAGATTCAGAAAATGCCAAAGAAGATAAATATCCAAATCAAGAAGAATTATGTTCACCATGTCAAACAGATTTAGAAGATGAAGATGACATAATCACCAGAGGTATGTTGTTTTGTTTTAATTGTGAAAAACATGGACATCTTGAAATAGAATGTCATGAAGGAAATGAGACAAAAAAACTAATTGAAAAGGAAGACAATTATAAAGAGGAATTTATTAGTTCTTTAGATGAACTAAGAGAAGAAAACTATTCACTCAATAAATAATTGATGAAACAAAATGGAAGAGTTCACAGTTTTTAAGAATCCCAACAGGTCATTGAGAACTTAAGAACTCAGCTAGAATAAGCCATAAAGATCGAAAAAAATATTGAATATCAAAAGATGTGTTTGGAAACCAACATAGCAGCACATAAGGAAGAAGAATAAATGAGAGACAAGATATTGACAGATCATCTTAAGGAAAGAACTAACATTCTAAACCAACTGGAGACAGAGTTTGGTCAAGAAGAGAAATGACTTGAAGAAGAAATAATCTCATCAAAAATTCATCTTGAAGAAGCAAAAATAACAAAATAAGTCATGAAGTATCAGATAATGTATAAAGAAGAAGAGGTTGAGAATATTGAAGAAGAAGTTGTCACATTGAGAAGTAAAATCGTCAACCTCAACAAGAAATTTGAAGAGACAAAAACATCCAAATCAGTTATAGAGAATGAACAGAAGCACTGTAGATTGCTAGAAAATAAGAATGAAGAAAATATAAAGAGTTATGCAGAAGTACTCAAAGGAATGAATCATGGTCAACCAGAATCTAAGAAAACTATTGAAGATACATCTTCAAGAAGACCATCCATGTTCAAGACACAAATAAGCTTCAATCGTGATCATGATTAGTGAAGGAAAAAATTTAGAAGGACTATGCCACAAGCAAGATCATTCACTCCCAGGTATGCAAAGTTTTTTATGGTAATTGTTTTTGTTGTACTAACTTTGGATATAAGGTTGCAGATTGTAGGGATTATAAAATAAATGTTCAAGCAAGAAATGCCTGTGTGGTTGCACATAACATTGAGTGTTACAAATGTCATAACTATAGACACATAGCCAGTGATTGTAGAAGCATGATCGATACTTCCATGAAAGAGAATATTGATATCAGATATAATAAAGTATGGATAAGAAAACATGAAGAACATGTGAACAAAGACCAGGTACCAGAGATCACAATATTAGCAATAAAACGAGATGAAGAAAATTCTACATAGAAAAGGAAAGATGTCAAATACATAAATGTTTGGAAAATAACTAAAAGAAAGGAAGGACATGTAAATAAGGAACAGGTTCAAGAGATTGTACTTTCAAGCATTGTAGTGAAAGATGAATCCATAGACAGAAATAAAGAAGTCAAATCTCAGAGAGATAACGAATCAACCAATGAAGATGATGATGAATACACATCAGAGCAGGAATTATTCTGAGTCATCCAGCTTAGAGACTCCCAAGTAATATGAATATTAGATAGGGGGAGTCTATGCGATAGCTGTGACAGACCAAAAAACCATCCTTCAAGCATCTTGCAGAGTTTGAGAAGACATATTTAGAGCAATAAGTTAGCAGAAGTGCAGTTTGATAGATTAATCAAGACTTCATGATAGTATAGTGATAAATGGGTCAACATTACGGAAAGTTGCGCAAGTAGAGTCTTGGACAATATTGATAGAGATGGATTTGTAAGAACAATTAGCAGGTTTGGATAGATATATGATAGTGAAGAGAGCATGGATTCATGGATTGGTTCAGAGAGTGGTTCAAAGAAAAATGAACATTATCATAATGGATGATAATTACACAGGAAATGGCTCGAACAATGCTGATGGATTCCAAATTGACAGATATTTTTTTGGACACATATAGTGCATACATCAGTTCAGATTCAAAAATATTAATGCTCAGAAACAATAATGACAAAACTCCCTGTGAACTACGAAAAGGAGGCGCAAACAACAACCTCTACATCAAGCTAACTCAAGGTAATATTTTACTAATTGAAATTTATGTTCATGATATTTTTTTGAAAGTACTAATGACAGGTTAAGCCAGAAATTTGCAAAGGATATGCAGAATGAATTTGAAATGTCATTAATTGGAGGACTATCCTTCTTTTTGGGTCTTCATATATGTCAAAGAAACCAAGGAATTTTTATTTCTCAAACTAATTATCTCAAGGAAATGCTAAAAAGATTCGGAATGGAAGATTGTAAACTAGTTACCACTCCTATGCAACCCAGTTGCAAGTTGAGAAATACAAACCAGAGGAAATACAAGTCAATGATTGGTAACTTACTATATGTGACAGCATCCAGACCAGATGTAATGCAGGAAGTTGGACAGGTGGAACGATTTCAAACAACACCAAAGTAATCACATGTATTAGCAGTGAAGAATATTTTTAGATATCTCAAAGGAATAGAAGAGTTTGGATTATGGTATTTAAAAGGAAAGAATCTATCACTTATTGCCTATACAGATGCAGATTGGGAAGGTTGCATTGATGACTGATGAAGAACCAATGGATCAACTTTCTACTTGGGTGAGTGTTTAGTATCATGGATAAGAAAGAAACAATCATCAATATCTTTATCTACAGCCGAGGAAAAGTATATTGCAACAAAAACATGTTGTACATCGTTTCCTTGGATGAAACAAACTTTGACAGATATACAAGTTGAGTATGATGATCTCATTCCAACCTATTGTGATAATACAAGCGCCATCAATATCTCAAAAAAACCCGGTGATGCACTCCAATATGAAGCACATTCCAATCAATTATCACTTTCTACGGGAACGGGTTGCAGAGAAGAACATCAGAGTTAAATATGTGGGAACAAAAGAAAAGGTCGTATACATATTCACAAAACCACTTCCATGGGAATCCCTTGATTATCTTCGCCAGAGACTATGAGTAATTTCTACTCCAAAATGAATACTTTTGAATGATTATCTTATATGTATTAGATTTACATGAAGAATCACCATAAATATGACAAAGGGGGAGAGATTTATCATATGCAAATGTAAATTCTTGGAGAGAGATCATAGAGGCATGTTTCAAAGGGGAACGATTGTTAGAAGGGAAGAATGAGCGGTATGACTTCAGAGTGATACCCTTTGTCAAAGGGGGAGATATTATTCATATGAAGGGAAAGAGAGTAACCAGAGGATAGAAAACACAAAGAAAAATCAAAGGTATGTAGACAGGGGCAGCAACCCCAAGGAGAGTTAAGTCAGGGGGAGCATCCCCAAAGGGATATACCCTTTGTTATTGATGTCAAAGGGGGATAGATAGAAACATTGATAAAGAGTATAAGAATGAATGTTACCATGACTAAGTGTTGCCAGCAATGTTGGTGTTGCCATCAATGTCAAAGGGGGATATTGTCAGACAATTGGATTAGTTTGATGGATATTTGGTATGGATTGTTGGTTGTCATTGATTTCAACTATTGGAGAGTGATATTGTAGATTGATTTCAACCCTTAGTGATTGATGTCAACCCTTGGAGAAAGTCCAGTAGCAAATTCCGGTAGCACAAAGGTTTGGGTAATGGACCCAAGTTTGTTTGATGTAAAGATGATTCATTATTTTCTTGTCATGGTTGATAATAAGTACAAATGGATGAACTCCAAAGTGGTCCCCTTATGGTGAATTCCATTACGGGAAGATGCTTTACGGATTGTGTTATCCTAGAAGTATGGTTAGAGAATCCATGCTTATTTGTAGAATAATGAGATGAAGGTCAGTGAATTTGTCAATGAAACTATCCTAGATGTATATTTCTTGTCATGCCATTTCCAGTGGTATGTGTAATTTCACATAACTCCTCACAGCTAGAGAGTTATGGCCATGATAAGTTGGAGAACCGAGGTTTGGGTAATGGACCCAAGTTTTCTTGATGGATAATGGTATGAGTTTTGATATATTTGCAAGTAATACTATTATATATCGATATTGCATGTCATTCCATTTATGGTGGTATGTGTAATGTCACATAACTCCTCACAGTTTGAGAGTTATGGCCTTACAAAGTTGGAGGACCCTCATATGTAATCTAGAAACCCCAAAAGGTCAAAGCACTCAAAGTGGTTTAAGAGATTTTAAAAGGTAAATAATAAAGTGAAGTGATGAGTGTACTATAATTCAAAGTGAATAAAGAATAGATTATTTCAATAATAAATTTAATGGAGAAATTAGAAGTGGATTAACCCTAAAATAAAGAAAGTGGACAAAGTGAACTAGAAGATGTTTTTAAGGAAGCTACTTGGAGAGTATAAATAAGAGGCAAGGCTCTCTCATTTTATATCACACTTGAGAATATTGAATATCTATAGGTGTTTGAGGTAACCAAAGGATATCTAATCCAAATTTCAGAGGGAAGGTGAAGAAAAGAAGGCCGAAATTCAAGGGAGGATAAATTTTTTTGATGATGCTTTCTAAGGTATGTTATTTATATGTCATCTCACCATTTTCCCAATAACATTTTTTCTAGAATGATTCAGACTGTGAAATTTCTATGAAATTGAGGAAACATATCCAAGTATATGTGGTAAATTATTCAGCTTGTGGGTCGTTGTATTTTTGGAGTTACACTTCGTGGAAAATAGGGTTTGTGGCTAGTCCTGAAACTAGTCTAAAACATGTGTTTCGGGAAAAAAACATCATACATTATTCATAATAGATATAAATTCAGTACGACCAAATTTTTTAGTTATAATACATTCTGTATTATGCCATGTAATATTTTCATATCGATTCAACAAATATTTTGTGCAGGGCATGCTCTACAAGGTCGCTCTCTAGAATAAGCCATAATTCAGCAAGGTATGTCATTTTTGCTATAACTCATTTTCTAAGAGGTTTAAAGTAATGGCACCTAGAGGAACTTCATAAAGAAAACTGAAGAACATTGTGTATCCATTTCAAATCTTTTTTCATTACAGGTACATAGTTATGATTATTTCAAGTTAGGGTTGTTAACTAATCCAAAACTAGGCATGTGAGACTAAAGAAAAGTTTGATGAAAATGTTAGTCTCTTGTTGTTAAAGTTGAGGAAGGTTTGCAAGTATGTGATCATATAAATCCGGTCTATTACAGAGTTACAAATCAGATTTGAATGATGAAATTGATGATTGCATTTGGTTGAAGTACATGTCGGGTACATAGTTGAGACAAGTAGTTTATGAGTTGACACATACATGAGGTGTATAGTTGATGATGTTGGTACACATTGATGAGTAATCGTTAATGAGTAGTTTATACATGATTGGTACATACTTGGTGTATGGTTGGAGGCACTTGTTAGTAGTATTGTTGACACATGGTTTATGGATTATGTAGCATACTTGTATTATTAGAAGCACATATTCATCTTGGTGATGATTATGAGTTGTTGTGTTATACTTGGTTGATGCACATCTTTGAGAGTTGTCCTGGTAATTGATCTTAGTGAGTAGATATGATTTGGTTGATAAAATTAATGAGATACGTTGTTGTTATAGGTTGTTTGGACAAGTTGTTCTGACAAGTTGTTGTGACAGGTTATTTGTACAGGTTTGGTGCATGGTTGATGCACTTGTTCATGGTACAGGTTGAGGTACAAGTTGGTACATGGTTGATGCACTTTTTTATGGTACAGGATGATTACAGACTGTTTGGTATAGGTTGGTGCATGGTTAATGCACTCTTTTATGGTACAGGTTGATTATAGGTTGATGCATGGTTTATCCATGGTTCAGGTGATTGTTATAGGTTATTTGGTGCATGTTGATTGGTACAAGTTTACATCAGTATATCTCACAATGATAGTGTGATAGTGGTTCCATCATTCTACTTATACATCAGGGATGTTGGATAGGGCAAGGACATGTGGTTGTAGTCATCTTTCGGTTGTAGTCAGAGAACATAGAGGGTTGTAGCCTCCTTCTAGTTGTAGCCAAAGAATTAGGGAGTTGGAGCTTCCTTCAGGTTGTAGCCTTGGAAACTAGGGGGTTGGAGCCTCCTTCCAGTTGCAGTTGGAAAACAAAGGAAGTTGGTGATTCCAATGAATCTAATTTTTCAAGACATATAAGACAAAGCAGTATGTGGTTTTCTCCCTCTTTGGGTTTCCACGTGAAAAACTGGTGTACTTTGTATGTGTATGATTTTTCATTTGTTCATTGCTTATGTACTCTGCAGTTATTGGATGATAATGATACATTGATATAGCACTTGGATAAATTTTCAGGTCCTTCCTTTATTATTACCTAGCAAATGAAGGGATACAACCTACAAGACACCTGTTGTAACTTCCTCTTCTTTCTCTCACAGTATCTTCACTCGTGATACAATATTCGCAACGATACATAGCCACAATACATTTACCTCATAAAAGAGGGTTTCCTTCTAGGGAAAAAAACCTAACATAACTTCTACTTCCATATCTGCGACCTTATAATGAATGGTCCAGATTTACTATGAAATTACAGTATACATTTACAAGGAAATTTTTCCTTCAGGGACCCTCTTTCCCCCAAACCTATAGCTGGGGGGATAACCCTCCTAGAGCCCGAAGGAGGGCCAAGCCCCCCCTGCACTCCCCCACGTGAAGGAGTGTACATTCTTCCAGGGTGTAAATTCTTCATGGGGTATAAACACGACTTAAAAAACAAAAGCCTCTGAATCAGGAAGATAATCGAGCTCCACAACAAAAACCCGTTTCCTTGTTTTTTTATGGAATCTTATTGGAGTGAAACTGATTGGAGAGAATTAATGTTAATTTTTTGGAGCTGCAAAAGGTAGGACTAGAAACATGGAAATTTCATGGAATTGGTTTTTGGAAAATAATGCTCCACAACACCAAATTACCAATGACACTCGTTAAACCAAATTGTGACATGGCACCTTATTTCATGGGATATTAAAGAATACCCATACTTTCGCTAGATATTGAAAAAAACCCTAAAATCATCTTATTGACCCCCCTCCTAATACATATGTACAATTTTAAAACACCTTATTTTTACGAGGTATCTATTTTTTTCATGGAATTTTTAATACCCCTTTTTATTTCTATAATTAGTATGCAAATATGACGAAACTCTTATAGGATTGCAAATCAAAACTCAAAAAGGTAATTCAAAAATAAGAAACCAAGAGCACTAACATCCCAACATAGAGATAAGTTACTGCAATAAGATAACTTTGGGTTCAAGGGCTTGGTGTTATACTAATTTCACCTCTCTTTAGTATAATACATGGCCATGCATTTTTTTAGGAAGGGGTTTACTTAACTACAAAACTTCACATTAGAAAACCCTTTTACGTAAACTTTGTTTGCATCTGTATATGAAAAAATCAAAATTTGTCACATAGCCACCCAAAGATTAATGGTGTCGCTTATTGGCTCAGTTCATTAAAACCATTAAAACCTATAAATAGCAAGAACTGAGATTATCTTTCATATAAAATTCCAGTGCTTCCCTTTCTTAATTTTTAATCCAACTTTTTATAAGAATTATTTATTCTACTTTAATCTAATTTTGAGTATAAATATTTTAACTTACTTTTATAAATGGACTCAAGTCACATCCAATTGCGTGAATATAAAAAAGAAAAAATAAATTAGATATTAGATATGCATCTTTTGATATGATAAATATTAAGCAATAAATAAACAGACACTGTATATAGTTTATTCACTTGCTTCTTGGATGAGCATTTATGGAACTTGACCTCTCTATGGGTTTTCGATCCAAACCCCTTAAAGGGAATTGAAAAGTGATTTGTGAAATCAATGCTAAATTGTGGTAAGGGTTTTGGATCCAAACTCCTTGATACATTGAAAAGTTCTATGTGATCTCAATGTGAAATTTCTATAAGGGTTTTGGATCCAAACCCCTTAAAGGCATTGAAAAGTTATTTGTGAATTCAATGCTAAATTTCGATAAGGGTTTTAGATCCAAACCCCTTTAGGGCATTGAAAAGTTCTATGTGAATTCATTGATAAATTGTCGTAAGACATGGAAAGGGAAAAATGAATATTCCTACTAAACATGTAGCAAAAAAAGTTAAACATTGAATATACTTACAAAAGAATTTACCTAATACACACTCAACCAAAATGAACATGGAAACTAATCTTGTCTATCAATTGTTATGGGACAAGTCTACCTGTAAAGGGTTGAGAGACCAAATTGTTGTTGGCATGTAAATTCAAGCTAATTGGGTGATGGTATGTAAATTCAAGCTGGTAGGCTAAATTGTTGCTTTTGTACGTAATTTGTGGGAAAAATCCATTCCATGGCTCCAAGTAAAATTATCAGTCTATGCATTAGATTAATGTTCTACAATTCTACAATTGGTGAGAAAATAGTGGGGTGTATAATACACAAAAATGAAGATGGAAATTATAAAAAATATTCAAATTTTGAATAAAAATGATAAAAAATAATTACCAAAAAAATAGAAGTAAAAATAATAACATATTTAGACTATACTAATAATTATTATATATATATGAATAATGCTTACTTTAGATACAATTGTGGTTTGTTTAGAATTAGTTTTGGTTGTTGAGAGATTATCTCAACCATTGTATCCAAATTTAGAATAATTTGGATCTCACAAAAATATTATAAATGTATTTATATTGTGCAAATAGGGAATGGAAATTTATAGGGATTATTTTAGGGTCTAAATTTCGCTCATGGGTTAATTTTCCATGGTTTTTCCAAAAACGAGATTCACAATTTTAAAAATGATTCGCCCAAATTCTATAGGATAAAATTATTTTACCTTAATGCAAATTTTTTATAAAATCTATATAAAATACTTAGAAATTTGAATATTTTTAAAAAAATATCGTCACTTGACATATGAAGGATTAGTAATATTCGCCAGGGTTTCTACATTTAAAATTAAATTTTCATCCTTAAAATCATCCCAAATAAGTTTTTGTGTGCATTTGGTTTTACAATTTGGTATCAGAGCTAGTGATTTGGGTTGTCTCCCTCATAAGAGGGCCCAATAAGATGTGAGTGTATTTCGTATGTATATTTGTTGTGTGTGGGTGAGTGTATTCACTGCCATTGGAGAAAGGCGTTGTATGTGAGACGTTTGCAAGGATACAGAATGGGGCACTAGTAGACAACTACACAAACCTGAATCTCCATCACTAGAGTTCTGGTTATAAAAAGGAAATCCAGTTGAATCTAATCGTTGCCTGACTGTGTGGAATCGTTCATCCATGGGTTATGACCCGAATCATTGATGTTCCTATTCAAAAGTCTTTGCTGTATTCCGCTGGAATTAAAATCATGATCGTTTCTTGATCGCTTGAAGGATTGCAGCCAAATCTTCCAATATTTAAGACTGATGTCCGAGTGACCACATTTTTTAGCCTTTAGGCGTACACATTGCAGGGTTTTACATTGCTAAATTGCAAAGGGAAGTAACCACAGTTTACAGTGTATCGATGCATGAATTTCCAAGCGTTTTGTGCTACTGAACCTTGGAGAAAATGGAACAAAGGTGCATACCTTTGGTGTTAAATCAAGTGCATAAACATATGATTAGATGTCCAATGAAGATTCGACAAGATTTAAAGTGAAGGTGCTGCAAGGAGTTGGTGGTCGAAACTTCATCCAGATTTACGATGGCTTCTCTCATAGTAATTTTACTGAAGACGATGATGAGTCGAACCATATCCTGGACGAATGAAATGAAGCACCCTTTGTCTGAGGCACGTGATGACTCTGATAGCGAGAGTGGAGCCAGTAAGAAGGTGTTTTGACTGGTTGCAACATATGTGTACATTTATGATGTGGTGTGATATGTTTACAAATTGTGTTCTATTTGCCTTTATTTTTTTTTTGTGTAATTGATCTAGAACCAACTATAGAGCATGGGAACAAAAATCAAACTGGTGTGTGCGGAAGCACCAACTTGGTGTGTGCGGAAGCACCAACTTTCCACAAGTTGGTCATTACTTTGGTTATGTTTACAACATGTTATAAAATTGATGGCTCATGTTGTGCTTCGGGCTTCAAGAGTATCAGTTATAGGTTATTTGTTTGTGAGATTCTGTGTGTTAGATAGGTCAAGTTGTATGATCAACTTTTGAGCATATTCAATCTCCATTCCACCTTCCTAGAAACTGACGGATAATCGAAAGAGAAATATTTGACAGATGGTGGTAGGAACATTGAGTGGTTTATTATTTGACAACTTTTATTGTGGAAGCCCCGACGAGCCGAATTTGTCAATATTGTTGATCTTGCAAGTTCTTCAACGATGGTGAGAAGTAGTTATGTTTTAAATGAATGAAATGGGAAGCTCAAATGTGTGGAGAAGAAAATAAAGAAAACAAGGAAGTTCAAAGTGGATGTGAGTGCTAGTGAATACCATATCTGACAATTGTGACATAATTCAATATTCATGTATATGTTTCCACTATTGATATTTGTAAGTAAGCATTAAAGGGGGGTGTTAGGAATAATGCTTACTTTAGATACCGTTGTGGTTTGTTTATAATTAGTTGTGGTTGTTGTAAGTTGGATCTCACAACAACATTGTAAATGTATTTATATTGTGCAAATAGGTAATAGAGAATAAGTTTTTGTGTGCATTTTGGTTTACAATTTTTAAATTATATATATATATATATATATATATATTATCTCAACCATTGTATCCAAGTCTAGAATAAGTTGGATCTCACAACAAGATTGTAAATGTATTTATATTGTGCAAATTAGTAATGGAAAATAAGTTTTTGTATGCATTTTGTTTTACAATTTTTAATATATATATATATATATATATATATATATATTTCATTATCAAATAATAATATGAAAAAAAATTAATTATTTTCTTTTTAATTTAGAGTTGAAAAAAATATTATTTTTTAATAATAATAGTTAGGTGAAAACTTTTTTAATTAGAAAAAACTCATTATGGGAATATGGTTTTAGTCTTTAAAAAAAAGTGAAAGTTATTTTCTTAAAAAAAAACGGAACAATGATTTTAGCGGAAAAAACCATTTGCTATAATCGGATTCTCGTTTTAGTCTTTGAAAAGTATAATTAATAATAGTTGTTTGTTGAAGAAAAATGTAAGGAAATATTGATTTTTACGTCGAAAGGTGTATACCTATTGACAATTGGCACTTTTAATAGGTTTTTAGTGTTTAATCAGTTTTGTATGGATAAGATTAAATATTGATGGAATATTCTTATTCGTCTCAATAAATCAATGGTTGTGATTTCAACCACTAACTTCCTCACTATTATAAAGGCATCTGTTTACATGTTTATTTTTTTACTTTTACTTAATCATATTTAAAATTTACTATGGTGACTAGCTGATTGCCACGTCTAAGTGATTAACAAAGATTAAAACCACATTTCATTTTATGGCCATGTACAACAACAGAATAGTTGTGAGTGCGTGGAAGCAACGAATCGTTGTGAGCACTTGGAGGCAACTTGTTCGCAAGTTGCCTCTAAGCGCCCACAACACTTCTGTTGCTGCTGCCTCTTCATCGTCCTCTCTATCCATTACATCATCAGCCGCCTCTTCATCGTCCTCTCAATCCATTACATCATCACTTCTCCAAAGAAGAACGGGGGTTATTTCAGCTGGAATCTCTCACATTTATACAGACAACCGATTAATTTGTGTGGATTCTCTGCAGGGAGGAGATATTCATGACAACGATGGAGAAGATGTTGACCATGATACAATTTGCTCAAATTTTGAATTGGATTCAAAAGAAGAATTTTGAATGTGAGCAATACAGATCATTTATTCCACAACGATGAAGTCCAATTAACAACGACACCTTCCAGTCCTGCAAGGAGGGCGCTCATAACTTTACTCGTCATTAGGTTTACCTTTGTATAATTCTGTATTTCTTCTCATAATTGGGATATTTCTTTATATGTAATTAGGGTTTTATAAAAAAAAAAAAAATTAAGATTTCAAACAAGAGTACACCATAATATTATTATTGCTTCATACATTATGGTTTTAGGGTTGTATAATTTTTTTTTATTTAGAATTTGAAAAAATAGAACACATACACCATAATATTATTATTGCTTCATACATTATGCTTTTAGGGTTGTATAAAAAAAAATTATTTAGAAGTTGAAAAAATAGAACACCATAAAAATGTGGAATATATTGACTTTCGATCTCATACATTCTTTTGTCATGCTTTAGGGTTTTATAAGAAAAACATGGTGTTTTTAGGGCTTTTACACAAAAAGGCGTAATCATTTATGGTCATGGAAAACTGTGAGTTTTATTTTATGGTCACCTTTCATTTTATGGTTGCCTTTCATTTTGTGGGTCAACCGAAATCTTTCGGCGTTCACCAACCACGAGTTTGTGGCTGTGCTAGTATCTAAGTGATGTTAATAAATAAAGTAAGATTTTAATTATTATTTTGTTAAATAATACATCGTCATATTAATAAATATAATAATTTAGAATAATCATAGTATTATATATTTTTGGATTGTATTCAAAGCATTGTACAAAGTAAATAGACATATTAAAAGAAATGAAAAAAAACTATTATATTTAGAGAAGTATTAACAAATATAATAGTTTAGAATAATCATTATATTATATATTTTTGGATTCACATGGTCATATTAATAAAAAACTATAATAATTTAGAATAACCATTTGATTCTATTCAAAGCATTGTAAAAAGTAAATAGACATATTAAAAGAAATGAAAAAAACTATTATATTTAGAGAATTATTAACAAATACAATAATTTAGAATAATCATTGTATTATATATTTTTGGATTCACATGCCCATTCCTATTTTTAAAAATGGGGATAAAAACATTCCCTCTAATTATAGGACCATTATGATTAGCCTGACTTTAGCTAAGCTTTATGGAATTATTTTGGAAAAGAAAATTAGCATTTGGCTAGAAAGTCATGGTAAAAGAGCTAAAGGCCAGGACGGGTTTAGGAGATATTCAATTGTGGACCATCTTGTTACCCTTAGGATATATTCAACTGATGACCATATTATTACCTTTAGGATCATTGTAGAGGAGTTCCGCAATACTAAAACCAATATTTTTTGTTGTTTTGTTGACTTTAGAAAAGATTTTGACATGGTTCCTAAAAAAAACCTTTGGAATAGGTTGGAAGAGATAAAAGTGCCTCTCGAGTTGAGGTTTGTTGCAATAAGAATGTATGAGAAAGTTATTGCTAAGTTTAAAAACACTGAGGGTTGGTCAAAAGAGATTAACTGCAATATCGGAGTTCAACAAGGTTGTCCCTTGTCCTCTAACCCTTTTGGCATATACATTGATAAGTTAGAAGAATGCTTGGAAAAAGAAGGTTGTGTCAGCCCTACTCTCAATGGTATAGTCATTAG
Source organism: Picea sitchensis (assembly GCA_010110895.2). Lineage (NCBI taxonomy): Eukaryota > Viridiplantae > Streptophyta > Pinopsida > Pinales > Pinaceae > Picea > Picea sitchensis. The sequence goes on from SNQJ01S0026564.1 coordinate 77,007, forward strand.
TCTTCTTCTTTATGTCGATGATATCATTCTTATGGAAAGGAGTCCCCATGATCTTGAAAACCAACTAAGAATCCTCCAAGATTTTTTCTCCAATATGGGTGTAACACCCTGTTTCCCCCAACTTGTAAATATAACTGGACTGGCCAAGAACTATGGAAAACTCATAAATGAGAATATGTGATGTAAATGGACCTTGAGAAGAGGTCAATG
>SNQJ01S0026564.1:95832-108741 GCA_010110895.2 Picea sitchensis
GAGACTTGGGGAAGTGTGTATTGAAATTTGATAAATAGGGAGAAGAAGTAGAGAGGAGGGGAGGATGGAGAGGTTGGAGCATGATGAGAGGTTGTGACATTCTTGGAAGAGATGATTCTTGTTATAGTTTCCTTTGAGCATTTGTGCTTTGTTGTTCTTGGGGTCACGGGCATGGAGGGCCAAGAAACCGAAAGGTTTCTTGGAGCTAGGAAGTCGGCTAGGCTCCTAGTTGGCATGGAGGATTTCGTTGTTTCACTCTGGGCAAGCGGGAGAAGAATGCTTGGAAGCGCCTAGGACTACAATACAACCGGTGAGCTTCGACAAGCTAAGGAGGAGGTATTTTTCAGTGATATTTTGTTATTGATGTTTTGAGTATACTTATGTTTTAAGTTCTTAAATTTTAAAGTTAGCCTACTACTTATTTCATCATGTTATTAGATTTATCATTGAGCAAATGTAGAATAATTGTGTAAATGAAAATGGAATTATGCTAAAATGAAGTAGTTATTGTGTATGTGTTTGAATAAATTATTAATTGCTTAGCATCCTGTGGAGGAGTGCTACAATATAATAACAAGAAAAGAATGTATATTCCTTCAAATTAATTTTCTTTACGAAAGAACCAAGGAATCCACACATGACTCACTTTGAAGAGTAAAGGAACCAAAGAATCGACACACTTAGTGTGAAGAGGGAAATATAAAAGGCAAACTTTTAATGAAATCAAGAAATCAAAAGGTAAAATCATTAATAGATACTTAGATATTATAATTGTAATTGAGTAGAAAAGCGTTTTTCATATTGGAATCCATGGATTAATAAGATATTTAATTACAAAATCTAATATCATGCAGTGGAATGAAAGATGCTATTATTTATGAATTTTAAATATTATTTATGAATTTTTCTATTTAATCTATATTTTTGGAAATCAAAATAAAATTAATTAAGTTTTAACATTTACTTTTACATTATTAATCTAAATTTACATTTTATAAATATAAAATGAACTTTTACATTTTACAATTATGCAACTAGTGGTTCAATTATGTTAGGGTTTTACATATAGAGGGGTGAATAAAACCAGCACGTTCATTTCTAGCTTCGGCTCCATAACTCTATGTCGTCTTGTGTGCTCTAACGTTACGTTTGATAACCTTACAAGTAGGGGACACGTAACCCAAGATGTCTATTAGGTATTCGAAAAAAAAATTAGATGTTTTTGAGATATGTTATTCCTTTGTTTATCCAAGGAAACCTTGTCATCATTGCACAGATTAGTCATTCAAGACATGTCACCATGTTTTAGAGTTACTACATTGTGATTGTGTTTTATTTCTTGTTGTATTGATGAAGATCAGTTTTATGTGCATATAGGAGGGTGCCCATTGTAAGTTGTCGATGATGGTGGTAGTGAACAGGAGGTTGTTCTAGGTGCTCATTGTAGAGTGTCGATGACCATGGTAGTGAACATGAGGTGGTTCTAGGTCTATCTATGCACGAGATTTATGTTTGTTGTCGTTACGGATCTGCCTCTCCACGAGATTTCACTCTTCTAGGAGAGAGAACGAACACTTCTGTAAGTTATTGTTTTAGAAAGAAAACAAAATAGCCATTTTGTAAATTCAGTAGGCCATTGTTTACCATTTTGTAAATTTAGGAGGTCACTGTAACGACTTTCGTGGTGTTCATTAAATTTGCAAGAATACCAATGGTGTATTCAAGGATAAACATAAATGCAAGTGCATTTGTACAATCAGAAACAAATAAATGAGAAAATATATACTTGTTCTACTTTCATTGCCTATCATCGTTCATCATATATTAGTACAACTCATGAACGCAGATAAAAAATGAAAGTATTGTTACTTGAAGGTAACTCGTGTAAGTTGAAAGCACAGTTCTACCATTATCTTTGGCTTTGGACTCAGTTATGCCACAATTGAATCGAATGTCTTCTCTAATTAAAAAAAAAATTTGACTCACCAAGCTATATATATCCAATTGGAAAATTAAGGGATGTTATGGATGGTAACTCGAATAAATTTGTCAATAATTTTATTTATAGGTTTTAATCAATAAGCTAATACCCAATAACATTCACTGGTGTTAACTAAAAATTTTTTGGATTTATTTTAGTGTGTTTATGGAGCCTAGGTCAATGTGTTAATATGGAGCTGATTGTTCTTGAACAACATCCATCCATCTATGTTTATGAAATGTGAAACGCCTTAGTTAACAGAAATGCATGAAATCTGGAACGTCCTAGTTAATAGAAATGTGTGGCATTCTTCATACTCATAAAAATCAAATTGAAATTTAAAAAGCCACCCAATCTCAGCATCTGTCATGCATAGAGCTTAACCAATGTGGCATCTATAAGTTCGTCTAGTGACAATGAGGTATTATATGCATATTAATGCTTGTTAATTAGGGAAAAGTGGCAATCAATGGTTAATCTAGTAAATTATTAATCATATTAAGTAAATGTGAAAAAGTAAACAAGGAAATTTACCCATTCAAAAATGAAAGGAAATTATGAAGATGAATTTCATTAATTGATTTGGGAGGACTGCTAAGAATATGCAAACATTTTCAATTGCTAGCCATAAGATTTGGAGGTACTAATACCTCCTAATTCAAGTTTATTGCTAGCCCATGATACTATACCTGTTCCAAAATGAAATGTGTACCCGGATCCTGTCAACAATGCTATCTCCACAATCACTGTCAGTGTATCCAATAAGTTTGAAATCTTTTGAAGTAGAATACCTAATGAAAAAAGTTTTTGTTCCATTCACATATCACATAATTATTTATCGTGCCTTCCAATATGATTCTTTTGGAGTTTCCTAAACCTTGTAATCAGGATCACTCCATACATAATATCATGCCTTGTTGCTATTAGATACATAAGACTACATACTAGTCTTTTAAACAGTGTGGAATCCACCTTGGACCATTCATCTTCCTTTCTTAACTTCAATCCTGTTATGAAAGGTGTTGGGGATGCTTTTGAATTTATCATGTTGAATATTTTCAAATTTTCATGGGCATACTTAGATTGTGATATAAATATACGATATTTGGACCGATGAACTTCAATACCCAAAAAATATGTCATAAGCCCTGAATCAATCATTTCAAACCTATCCTTCATGACTGACTTAAATTATTCTATGCCAAAATCACTTGTAAAAATCAAATCATCTACATATAAGAAAAAAATTGACATGTTACCTTGTTGATTTGCTCTGATGTACAATGTTGTCTCGCATTCACTTCTTTGAAATCCATTCTGAATTAGATAGGAATCTATGCGACTTACCAAGCTCTCGGAGCTTGCTTTAACCCATATAGTGATTTCTTCAACATGTACACTTTGTCTTCTTCTCTTGGAACCTCATAGCCTTGTGTTTGTTCCACACATACTTCTTCTTCTAAATTTTCATTAAATTTTTTTGACTTTACATCCATTTGGTAAACATGCCACTTGTTCTGCACAACAATGGATAACACAGTTCTAACTGTGTCCATGCACGCAACTGGTGCAAATGTTTCATTGAAATCATTTCCAAGTTGTTGTGTAAAACCTCTTGCAACTAACCTTGATTTGTGCTTCTGCACATTTCCTTTTGCATCTTGCTTGGTTTTATAAATCCACTTCACACTTATCACATCCCTGTCTTCAGGTAATCATCTACCATCTTCCATGTCTAATTGTTCTCTATGCATCTGATTTCTTCATCCATGGCTTGATCCCATACATCATCTTTGATAACTTCTTCAAAAGTTAATGATCATCTATCTGTGAAAACAAAGAAAAAACTGAAAAATTAATTTGTTGTGCCCTCATTATAGATGTCGCGCACACTTCTTGTTTTTCTTGGTAACAAACTTTCTAAAGTTGGATCTAGAGATGTAGAACTACTTGGACTGCTTGCTAGAGTTTGTTGCGCTCTAGGTGTAGATTGTGTACTTGTTGATCTTACTGGAGTAGTTTGTGCTGGGATTTGTGTGGTAGTGCCATGTGTAGAAGGAACTGTGCATTGACTTGTACATGGTGTTTGAACCACTTCATCTTCTATATCATCATGCTCAATAACATCAATAATTTTGACTGTCTTTGTTATGCTTCCATCCCATGTTTTATTCTCCACAAATTGAACATTGAAACTGATTATGACTTTTTTTCCAATAGGATCATACAGTTTGTATGCTTTTGTATCTTTTGAATACCCAAAATATACGGTTTTGTCTTTTGTTGTCCAACTTGATGAGCCACTAAATTACCATCATTTGACATCTTCTTTTCCCTCTTTTTAACCCTTTATCATTTACATATAACCTTGTCTTATCCATTTTAATGCCCATATGCGAGATTTAGGCTCGATGTGATTTTCCAATTGCATTTCTTAATATTTCTTTGGATTTTTTATTAACATTAGGGAAAGTAGCGTGTTTTGTATTTACTTTTGAAGTGACAACTCATGTGTGAACAAGTTGTTACTTTGCTTTAAAGGTTCACATATTTTTCAAATCAGGGTCATTGCACATCCACTACCACAGATTCAGAGTCATTAAATGCTGATACAGTTGTGGGGTTCTCATGTGTTCAAATCTGTTACATAATCAGACCTGTAGCAGGCTGCTACATAATCAGACTTGTAGAAGCCTGCTACATAATCAGACCTATAACAGATTGATACATAATCATGCATGTAGCAGCTTAGAAGACATATCAACATATTAACAGAATTAATACCTTCATCAATGAAGATATATCAGATTTGACATGGTTCCAATATAACTCAGCATTAAATATATCTAAGTATCAGAGCATGATACTAATTTAGCAAGGTTCCGACATTTGATTTTAAGTGCATAATTCTGACACTTAATATATATCAGCATTTATTATATATCAACAATTAAATATATCAACTCCAGTGTTATTATATCAGCAGGAATCTTCAGCATATGCCCAATTTAATATTCAATATCTCATACCTCAAGTATAAGCACATGACAGTCTAAAAATAGGAATGGGTACACATGCACCAATCATATAACTAATAAGCCATGGAATCTGGAAATGATGGATCATTCATTGGCTGAAATATCAGGTCCGTGGAGCTGGACAAATCATGAGATCAAAGGCATCAAAGTTGTTCCAAACTCTTTCCGATCATATTAGGAGGATTGTCGCTCTATACTTAGAACTATTGAAGTCATTCTCTTGTATATATATGTGTGCGCTCTCATGAGCGGGGGTATTCTTAGGGAGAGTGATATTAGTGTGTGCCAGACTATTGTGAATTGTAAGAGTCGAGCTCCAATTTTTGACTTTTAATATATAGACTGTTGTTATGTTTTGAGTGTCAAACTACTTGTGTGTTGGTGGTGATTTAGAAGTCGTGAACATAGGCCTACCTGTGGGATAGGGCCCCCTCACGGGTATGGTTTTGTGTTGTATATACATCTCAGTTATTGATTCTTAGATAGTTGCTAGTTATATTTTTATTTAAGTTTGAATTAATTTGCTTATGTTGTAGACCTAGGTTGTAGAATGGCCACATGCTGCATATTGGCCACCTGTGCTATGCTGCATAATCACTAATAAATGTGTTAAGACTCAGATTTATGCAGATTATTGATTTCCTTACCAGTTTTATTTGTGTTTATGATATATTCCAAATCCGTGCTTGTATTTTCTCACCTATAACAGTGTTTGGATAATTATTAATGGAATTGTGGGTTTGGAAATCATGTGATCTGCTAATCTAGTCTTGGCATTAGTAGTAGTTTTATTTCTAGCATTTTGATGCATGAATTGGAGTAGGACAGATAGTTCCCTTTGCTTTGGTTTTGTCTGCTGCAAAATCACTTTACCTGTAACCCCACTAGGTGAACACACAAGGGAATAGGGTTATGAGAGTTCATAAACCTTCCCCAAGTGGTACCACCAACTGGGCTAGGGGTTGGAAGTATTGCTAATCCATTTTTATGTTTTTTCTTTGATTTATGCATAATTTAGTTTAGTTGGTCTTTTCTGATAGCTTGGTGAAAGCTCTTTTGTGTATATTGCACCGGGTCCTTGCAAGTGTAAACCGAACCCTGGGTTGACAAATTAAGTGACAGAGTGTAGAGTGACACCAATTAATTGGGAATCATATTTACACCTCATCAAAACTTCTTTCTCACCGCATCTGGAACATGTGCGTATGCGACACAAACAAAAACTTTTAAGTGCGCTACATTATACTTCATACCTATCTGGGATTCTTGAGGAACTTGTTCTTCACACTCTTTGTCAGAAATTTGTTCATAATGTATACTATAGTTACTACTGCCTCAACCCAATACTCATTTGAAAAATATTTGGCTGCCAACATACTACGCGCCATTTCCATGATGGTTCGATTCTCCCTCTCTACAACACCATTCTGTTGTGGTGTATACCGTGCAATGAATTTCTTGTACAACTTTATAAAAGTTATGAAATTTTATTGACATATATTCTCCTCCTCTGTTAGTTCTTATAACCTTGATGAAATAAACGCTCTGTTTCTCCACAAGTGATTTAAACTGTTGAAAAAAATTCAATGCATCAGATTTATTTTTTAGGAAATAAATCCATGCCTTTCTTGAGAAATCATCAATAAATGTCAGAAAATATGTGCTTCTTCCTATAAACAATGTTTGCATTGGTCCACAAATATTTGAATGCACTATTTCTAGTGGAGATTTTTCTCTATATGACTTGCCAACTCAAAATGATTCTCTATGTTGCTTTCCAAAGATGCATCATTCACATATTGTTTCTAGTTTTTCTATTAATGACAAACCTTTTACCATATCCTTTGTGTAGCAGCTTTAGACCTCCAAAGTTCAAATATCCAAATATGAAATTCCATAACCAGGAATCTTCCTGTACTTCATATTGGCGGGTTTCCTGCATCATTGTGCCATTTTCTCCTTTATTGATACTGCACACACTAATTATTTCTGCATGCACTTTCTGTTGTAAATGCAATTTCTAACCACACATATTTTTCTTTACTAATAGCTAGCAGTATATTTTTCTTCTTGGTCGACTTCAATGTTAATGGGAACATTATGTTGCTTAGCATATGGATTCTTTCAATAAGTTGATTGGTTGGATATTTGTCCATAATCACACAATGATTATCTTCCATGTAGATTTTGTATTATTTTTATAATAATTGTCATGTGCTCATCAGAATATTCTTCATACCGGAAACATAATAAACATCACACATAAAAAAAATTCTCCTTTCTTAGGTAAAATGTTTATACTGCCTTTGCCTAAGACAGTGACGTGGATATATATTCCAAGTGTAACCTTGGTTTGGACTAAGCTATCCAAACTAGAAAACAACTCTAAGTTTCCTGTCATGTGATTACTACAGCCTGAATCTAGATACCATATGTCACATGGACTTTCTTTAGCAATATTGCATTCAAATGGGGAAACTATAGGCATTGCTTTAGCACACTCCATAAACATAGGGTTGGAGGGATTGTTTGCATTGTTTGATTGATATTGACTCTTCTTGTTCTGATTATATTGTCTCTTCGTGCATTCATATGCATAATGTCCATACTTTTTACAGTAATGGCACTGAATGTCTGATTTGTCAGTTCTCTCACTACTTGACTGACTGGTATTTGGGTTTTGATCTCTTCCACCAGTGTTTCTAGGACTACTACTTCATCCACCTCTAACATAACTTATTCCTCTTCCTCTAGAGTTAGCTCTCCACCTTCCTCTTCGACGACTTATAGATGATTACACGAAAAATGCATTCTTTAATGACATATTTGACCTATTAAATATGTGTTTCATGATTAATGAGGGAATCTTGCAGTTCATCTAGACTAAACTGAATCTCTCTTCCATAATAACAAAAAGGGTATCAAATTTAGGAGGAAGACTCCTAAGTACCTTCTCAAAAACCTTTCTATCCTCTATGGTTTCTCCATGAGACTTAATCAGATTTATAAGGAAAATAACATGGGTATAAAAGGAATCTACTGGATCTGTATATTTCATTGACAGAGTTTCAAAATCTCTTGTAAGAATCTGTAGTTTTGAAGTCTTGACTTTGTCCATACCTTGATAAGAGGTTTGTAATATATAGAGCTTGACTTCTGCAACTTACAACCACACATACAGAGCTTGTGCTCTTAGACTTCTTCGACTACCTTCAACTATTGTTGTTTCTCTACTATGTGTCTATCGCTCTCTATATATCGACCTCTTAAAGACTCGGACATATATAGATAAGACTGAGACTTCTTGTAGAAGTAAAACTGACTCAACATTAAAGATGTCAATAAATACAACTGATAGTTAACTCGACTCGAGAAAGATTAAGATCGATTTCATTAAATAAAACCGTGCTTGCCGACTAACAAAACTGAGTTTGCATAAACTTGCGAATTTGTATTTGCAGACTCACTTAGGAGTTAATATAATATTAACAATTAATAATATTAATGGTTATTAATTATCACGAAAGGCTACCTATTGGAAATGGACACATTTAATCATCTTCTAATCATAAATTTCAATCCGATGGTATTCAATTGAAGATGCTGGCATATTCTTGGTCGTCCTTCCAAATAAATGAATGAAATTTTATGTTCATAACTTTCTTGGATTTTTGAGGAGGTACTTTAAGGTGTTTACTTTTTAACATTTACTTAATATGATTAAGAAATTACCCTGTGACTATTTAATTGCCACGTGATTAGCAAACTTACTTGAAATTCTGAATTTACTTCAATATTATTTTTTTTTCTCTAGATTTACATTTCTGCCACGTTTACACTCATGCGCCATAATTGTAACCTTTCTTATTCTCCATTAGTGGCTAGGTAATGAATTCGTGATTAGTCTGTTCACAACAGTAAAGTTGATTCAAAATAATGGTACTTTAGCTAGTTCTTGTTCCACTATCGGAATACCACTACCCACCCATATACTAGCAAAACCAGAATGAGTTGCTATACATATTTTATTTACAAACCCTAATTAGGATTTATATTAAAATTAGGTTTAGTAAATTAAATATTCTCTTTCTACTTTCATCAACCACAATTATGTGTTTGTGCTAGTAATATTTTACATCCCATCTTATATAATTGATTAAAGATGTTTTCCTCCTAAACTATAACCCTAATATTAATATATATACGATATTTCAAAAAAAAAAACCTAATCCGTGAAATATAACATGCCCGAATAACCCTAGTGATTCTTATAAGAGTTTACCATCTAACATTGATATGGATATGCTAATAATAATAATAGTGATTTGTAGAAGTTTACCATCCAACATTAATATGGATATGGTAATAATAATAACAAGGGAAATAGTTACTAAACAACTAATTGAAAATTTTGATATAATTTTCTTAAAAAATTTGAATATAGATTTGAATGATCAGTTTTTCTAAGTGAGCATGAGCATGTAAAAGGGTTTCAAGTTTAAAATATTACTTTTCTGTATAAATTTCCACATATTATTTTGTTTATAATATGTTTGAATTTGTATATTATTTCGTGGACAAACTAGAGATAAGCATAATGTTTTTATATCATTTACCTTCACCCGTGATGATGGGATAATGGGATAGGAACATATGCAAGAATATTCGGATAATGGGATAGGAACACAGGAAATAATATTCTTAAACGTCAGTTACGAACGTATCAAACAATCTGGAGAAATAGTGCATTAATGATCCAGTAATGCATATCCAGGGATGGATCATGGACTTGATGCTGATCAGTTTTTAATAAATAATGTTTATGGTAAAAATATTTATTTCTTATAATACACAATGGTAATATTCTAGTTACTTAAAACCATGATTTTGCTGTTATCTATCCAAATTTTAGTTAAATTAAATGAAATTTTTCATAGTCACCAGGAAGATAGAAGAGCACATCAAGATACCTGTCTGATGTTTTATATCAAAGCAATTTTCTTGTTATAATCAAAGCATGCAATAAAATTACGTATATTCACATCCGAGACAACCAGTGATTTTCCAGTTCAAACTATGCGAACTATAGAACTTCATGAAAAAAATTTAAGACATAAATTGAAGGAACATAAATTAGGTTTTGTTGTGTTCTGATAAATAGTAAAAATAGTATTAATAATATTTTTTTCAACTAAATAAAATGACTAAATTGGCTCCAAATGGTTGCATTTGCTGATTTTGATGGCTATAGTTGTATATTATCTCCAACTGTGGAACTGCAACTATATTTTTAACAAAATAAACTCCGGTGAAACACTTTAAACAATTCAAACTCCAGAATAATTATACAACAACTAAAAATAGATCATTAATTTCTTTAATACGGTTAACTGCAGCAATAGATACGATGGCTGTGGAGATCGTTGCTAATTAATTTATCTTTGATTGACAATGTCAAACTTATAAAATGTCCACACCATTTCGCATGAACAATTTTTTGGGGAAAATTTGAATAAAACCTCCATATTATAAGAATGCAATATCCATCGATATTATTAACCTTGCATCACTTTGACATCAAACATACATCAAACAAATATTTCATTTTTTCGTTGATAGAGAGGGCTGAATATCAACGGTTCCAAGTTATCGTGTCCATTCTTCCAACGGTTCAACTTAGTGTTCGTAATATAATTCATTCCCGCCCAGATTGAATTTTCGGGGAAAGATATTATTTTGGAATTTGGATGGACCCACTATGAGTTGTCTTAATATGTCAACTTCCACGCTCCCCTCTAGTTTAGTGAATAATTAGCACAGTCACAAGTCATTAGTGGTTGGTGAAGGCTGAAATAACCGAGCTTTGTGCATTAAATAATAGACGCGGTAAGAGTTTCAGGTAAGGAAATTTCGTCCAATAAATAATAGTTGGAGTAAAAATCGTGGCTAGTAAATTTGGGCTCTTTAGAGAATGAAAAGTTAATCACTCAGAGGTGGCAATCAGCTAACCATCATAGTAAATTTTAAATATGATTAAGTAAAAATAAAAAAATAAACATGTAAATGGTGGTCTTTATAATAGTGAGGAAGTTAGTGGTTGAAATCACAACCATTGATTTATTGCGACAATTAAGAATATTTCAACAATATTTAATCTTGTCCATACAAAACTGATTAAGTACTAAAAACATATTAAATGTGTTCATTATCAATAGGTATAGGCCTTTCGACCGTAATTAGTTGACTTATATACTATTACTTGACTACAAAGTTTAAAGAATCTCAATATTCAACCATTTTTTTTTATTTTTCAATGAACTTTTTTGAGAATGTGGCCACTATATTCAGCGTACGCGTCTGGATATTCCAGAAAATGAGGTTGAGTGGATTTTGGCGTTAGTATAACGGGGAGAAAATTCGAATATCAAGAATGGTATAGAAACTTAGTGTAAGGTGTTGGAGTCCCAGTCACGTCCCATGTATAATTATTGCAACAGTAAGAAGATACCATTATTCAAATTTTTAATAGAAAGTTATGGATAGAAGTCTCTATGTGTGAGAATTGCAATTATTGGAGACTTTTTTCTACCGACTATTTGTGGACATTAGTTTGGTGAGTTCCCTTCGCCAAAATTCATTGGCTTGCAAGCTAAGCATTTTAATTTAACGTTAGTTGATGGTTGTTGAGCGACTTCTTCGGGCATACCTTTACTCATAACCAGAAAGTGTAGAATTTACAGTGTCAAGTTTAGTGGCTGGAGTGGTCAAAACAAAATAAAGAGTAGTACATTGAAAAGTATAAAAGTTGGCATATATAGAATTCATATGGTTTAGCCACGCTAGTAAAAGTTTTTAAAATATATTTGCCGGGAATTTACTATGGCGGAGAAATCTATAAATTCATACGCTTATCTTTTTCGAAACATGCCATTAATTAACAAAAAGATTGTCTATAGCCGGGTCACAAATTCTCTGCCAAAACAATTAAATTGCACACAAATTCAATGAAAGGAATATCCCTCTAGCTGGAAATGATTTTTACTTCTGGAGAAATAAATCCACATAAATACACTAGCATAACCCCGACGCTGGGTAAAGGAAACCCTGAAGCAAATTTAAGTTGTTATATTGTTTAAACTTTTAGGAGATTCGGAGATTTCCCTGGATAAGGTCCATGAAAGATATATATCTATAAATTGTTGCATTGCATCCATAAGTGGTCAATCAACACAACAAATGTACAAAACCAGTAACTTGAAGCAACCAATATTTTACAAATATTAAGTAAATATTTGATTGAGTATAGAAAAATATTTATGTTTTTCTCAAAAATTGAATACTTTGTTTTTAACTAAAAATTCTAATCTGTCTATATGGTATATCTAGGAGGTTTCAGATAATGGATAGAAGTTAGATAATGGTAAAGAGAAATTAAAGATAAAGAAGAAAACATTGCTTTAGTTCACTGAAATGGAAAAAAAAAATAACAAACAGTTTGGTTAAACATTAACTATTTGTCATTTTATAATTTTAACTTTTTGATGAACAATATGCATATTTTTCATTTTATAATTTTAAAATTTTGATGAACAATATGCATATAAGGACATCAGAGCACGCTGATGGTCAAGGATGATAATATTGTTAAGTAAGATCATTGAGGATTTGAAATTTTGAAATTTTTATGAATAAAATATACTCATTTTATAATTTTATAATTTTATAATTTTGATGAACAATATGCACCCTTTATAGAGGGTGGGAGGGGAGAAGCATTATGAGAGAAATTACTAGAGGGTGGGAAGGGAAGTGCATTATGAGAGAGGGGCATTATGAAATAAATTATTAGAGGGTGGGAGGGGAGCTGCATTATGAGAGAAATTATAATAA
>SNQJ01S0026564.1:115182-126779 GCA_010110895.2 Picea sitchensis
CCATCCTTTGAGCCGTCGCTGCAACTACACAAACAACTTCTTGCAAGAGAACAAGGACTCAGGAGGGAAATGGACATGGAAGCCAACACATCCCATCCAAAATCACCTCACGGGTGGGAGCCTGGTAAATGCATCCCACAAATGGACAAACCGCCGAGATACCTCATAAGCTCAACAAGAGTGGGTGAACAGATGTAGTTCATGAGAGAGCATTCCCTCATTAGCAAGTTTCTAGGACTGTGGCCATCTGAACGTGACCTAAATAGATGGATAAAACACTGGTGGAACCCTAAAAGAGACTACGAGGTTCAACTCAGCTCTAAAGGTTTTTTCACAATCATTCTGTACAACCTAGAAGACAGGGACCGAATCTTTGAGAGTGGGCCATATTTCTACAACTCGACAGGGTTATTCTTACGATTTTGGATGGAACGGTTCAACCTAGATAAGGAGGAATTCACAATGGCTCTAGTCTGGATCCGCCTATACTCTTTGCCGCAAGAGTTCTGGCTGGACGAAATTCTGATGGGAATAGGGAACACAGTGGTTCACTACGTTAAAACCTCATAAGCCACAAAGCAAAGGAAATACACTTCATATGCCTGAATCTATGTTTATATGAATATCTCTAAGGCGCTACTGGGATCAGAAAATATGGAATATCAGGATGAAGATTGGCAACAAACGCTGGACTACGAACATATTCCTTTCTGCTGTAGGAAATGCCATGAACACGACCACCTCTTCAGAGACTTCCCTCTAAATAAGTAAGCTACCAAAGTAAGTGATACCACACAGAAATATGGCTTCACCACTGTCACAGCCAGGAAAAAAAACCCTCCAAGAAAGAAGAATCCAGGCCGCAAACCTAAGATCTCAACCAAAAACTCCTATGAGATTCTAAATCAGCTACAAGAGGACGAAGAAATCCAAGATCCACACAAAGAGAAGCAATAGGGTAAAGGAAAGAACAAAACCCCTTCCTCCTCTGGCCCAAATCGTGAAATCCACCTAGAAGAAAGGGGAGACGTAGATGGAGACACCTTAATGCAGCTGGACGATCGAGATCTAGCAGGCATTGATCTAGAAAAACTTGAGGAGGCCCTTAATCAAAAGGATATGCAAGACCTACCTGAAGAGAAACTTCGGAAGGTACATAAAGTCTTTCTTAACTCCTCAGCAGGATCCACAGCTCGCCTAGGTATAGCCGCAGACTAAATCTCAGACTCAAAAAGAATACCGCGAGAGAACAAAAGAAAGGGGTGGAAATCAACACATCAACTCATCAAGGAGGCGAGTAATATTATGCTCAACTCAGGGCAGATTCACAAGCTCTCGGAGGGATACCTCTACCCAACACCACCCTCATCATGATGAAGATCATCACCTAGAACATTAGAGGACTCAATGGTCGATCCAAACAAAAGATCCTCCGAGATTGCATCAAAGCAGAACATCCAGATATTCTAATGTTACAGGAAATGAAATGTGTTGGGGAAAAAGCGGAAACCATCTTCCAGCGCATTTGGATAGGATGTGATTTTGTTCGAACAGAATCCATAGGGGCCTCAGGGGGTCTGGACATACTATGGAACCCATGCAACATTACTCTAAGCATATCTTTTTCTACAATAGGTACAATAACGACCCACTTCGAGGTCATGGGTTCAAATCAGGAGGGGGATATCAAAAACGTCTATGGACCTCAAAGCCAACAGGGAAAAGATAAACTCTTGGAGCGGCTAGACCTTTTCAAAACATTGTTGACCACACCCAAATGGATCTTAGGCGGTGATTTCAATATGATCCTGTCACTGGAAGAAAAATCAGGAGGGAGTAAAAGGCTTGAGAAAGATAGTGGTAAGTTCAAAACCCTCATTGATCAACTAAAGCTAGTAGACATTGAAAACAACAATGGCACCTTCACCTGGTCCAACCGTAGGTTAGGAAACCAACACATTGCCTGCTGTCTGGACCGCTTCCTTGTGGCTGAGGAAATAATTGAAGAAACCCCTTGTATGGAAAGTCTCATTCTCCCAAAATTCGGGTCGGACCATTGGCCAATTTCCTTTAATCTAGAAACAACGGAAACACCCAAAAACAAACCCTTTCGGTTTGAGAAATTATGGCTCTCACACCCAGACTTTCATCAGCTTTCCAAATCCTGGTGGGCTCGAGCAGAAATAGATCATGGGACAAGCATGTACAAATTCCAACACACCTCAAAAACTTCAAGCATGCATTGAAGAACTAGAACAAGAACATCTTCAGAAACATATTTCAAAGCATACAGGACATAGAGAACAAACTAGGGGAGATACAAAAAAATTTCATCTAAGGAACACGAACTGCTTAACTAATGAAAGAGGAGGAGGAGCCTCAAGCGCAACTAGAAGAGAGGAGAAAGCAAGAGGAAATCTTGTGGAGGAAGAAATCCAGGGTACAATGGCTCAAAGAGGGGGAAAAGAACACAAAGTTCTTCCACAGAGCAATGGTGCATCGCCGACTCATTAACAGAATTACTCATCTGGAGGATGGCCATGGTAATCCAATCAGAGAACATATCCAAATAGAAGCAGAACTTAACAACTATTACCGTGATCTCCTCACGAAAACTAGGGAGGATAGATCAGCAGCAATCAGGCGAGTAACCAATCACATACCCTCTATGGTGACTCCTGAACAGAATACAGCCCTGATGCGACCTATCACCCAAGAAGAAGTGGACCAAGCAGTAAAAGTTATGCCCTTAGGAAAGGCCCTAGGTCTGGATGGATTTACCACTGACTTCTTCCATCATTGTTGGGATCTAATTAGGGAAGAAGTTTGGGAGGTAGTATAGGAATCACGTACCTCAGGCCAAGTCCTCCCTGCCCTCAATGCTACTTTTCTCACCCTAATTCCGAAAGAGGAGTGGGTCACAAATCCCAAACAGTTCAGACCCATCGCTCTCTGCAATTTCATTTACAAAATCATAACAAAGGTGGTTGCGAACCGCCTCAAGCCAATTCTTCCCTTTGTCATATCCAAGGAACAAGTAGGGTACGCAGAAGGTAGACAAATTATGGATAGTGTCATTTTGGCTCATGAGGTCATCCATTCTCTCAAGTCAACAAAAACTCCAGGTATGCTAATCATACTTGATCTTTCAAAGGCTTTTGATAGAGTCAACTGGCAATATCTTCAAGCCATTTTAGATTCGTTTGGATTTGATCAACAATGGGTAAATTGGATTTTAAACCTTACCTCATCAGCCTTCTTCTCCATCCTAGTCAATGGGGTTCCATCTCAACCGTTCTCATCATCCAAAGGTATTAGACAAGGTGACCCCCTATCACCCTTTTTGTTTTTGCTCCTGGTGGAAGGACTGGGCCGCTATATCAAGTCAGCGGTCCTATAAGGATCTCTCAAAGGCTTACCTCTGCACAATATCCAACCTGCACCCTCACATAGTCAATTTGTTGATGACACCCTACTCATGAACTCCCCAACCATAAGAGAGGAAAACAAGCTTGGCTCCATCCTCTCTGACTTCGCAGAGGCGTTAGGCATGACTCTCAACCTAGACAAATCCAAACTTTACTTCTTCAACACTCTGGCAGCTGTCCAAATTCATATTTCCAGACTCTTGGGAATACCCAAGAGCTCCCTTTCGTCCAAATACTTAGGCATTCCTCTAACAGGTGCAACAACCAGATCCATTTCCTGGGACAACCTTCTTCTTTCCATCTCCAACAAGCTGAGAAACTAGACCTTCAGACTCCTCAATATCGCAGCCAGACTGGTCCTACTCAAGTCTGTCCTACCTACCTTGCCCACCTACCTTTTCATAGCCATTGCGACCCCCAAGCAGGTCATCAAGGAAATAAGGAACCTACAGTGGAATTTCCTCTGGCATGGACACCAACCAAACAAGAAGTGGGTGCTAGTAGGATGGGGCAAGATATGCACACCAAAAAGTATGGGAGGGTTGGGACTCCAAGATCCAAGGAAACTCAACCAATTAATGGGAGCCAAAATGTGGTGGAGATAGTTAAAAACGCCAACAACTTTATGGGTGCAAATATGGAAGCAGAAGTATGCTCCTCTCAGACAAGAAAACCAACTCATCAGACATAATGTCCGAATACAGGGATCTAACATCTGGAACACGGCATGGAAAAACAGAGACTTGGTGCAAAATCATGCCTTCTGGGAGGTCCGAAATTGAGAAAGCGCTATGTTTTGGCAGGAATCGTGGCAGCAACTCAAACCTCTAAGTGACCTGGAAGAGATACACCCTCTCAAACATGCGCTAAACCAGGACACACTTCAGAGGGTGAAAGATCTTTGGAAACCCACAGATCAGAGATAGCAATGGCATCATTGGAAAACCTCTAATCAGGAATTGGGGGTCCCAGAGGATCTAAACCTGGAAGCCTAGAAACACTATGCAAGTCACCGGAAAATCCCCAATCAAGAAGGCCCGGATATTCTTCGATGGGGACACTCCACTAATAGAAACTTCTCACTCAAAGAATCCTACTACCTACAAGGAAACTACCAGAATCAAGATAGGGAGAACATATGGAACAAGGTTTGGAACCCTGTGCTATGGCCCAAGGTGTCCACCTTCCTCTGGCTTGTTGCACACAACAAAGTCCTAACCTGGGACAACCTCAGGAAAAGAGGCTTCATTGGACCCTCAATATGCGTCTTATGCCTCCAACAAGAGGAAACAAAGGAACATTTATTCAACAAATGTTTCTCTAGTCAGTGGATTTGGGACCAAGGAGCTCAAATAATGCCTCGATCCAATCAAAACAGGAGCAACATCAGTGATACGCTTGAAAATTGGGACTCAATTACCTACAACAATCCTCTGCTGGAATACATTTGGTAACTCCTCCCATAATTCATCCTCTAGCAAATTTGGAAAGAACGAAACAAAAGAATATGTCACTCCAAAGCATCCACACAGGGCTTAACTTGGGAAAAAATGTCACACTAGTCAAGGAAACAGGCAGAAGTAAGCCCTAGAAACTAGAAAACTTAAACTGCAACCCGGACGAGCAACCCATACTCCACAGCTGGCAGCCTAACCTGACCAATCAAGTGACGATAAAGGCACCTAAACATCAGTATAGCAGCCCAACCATCTGGACCCCTCCTCCAACAGATTTCATAAAGATCAACTTTGATGGGGGCATCCAAAGGGAATCCGGGACCAGCGAGATATGGAGCCACACTCAAAAACTCCAACGAAGAGATCCTTTGCTTGGTAGGAGGTTACTTGGGGGAAACCACAAACAATGTAGCAGAGCTAATGGGCCTCTTGTAGGGTCTCCAAGCAACAATCGATAGACATCGTCACAAGCTCATCCTGGAGGGGGACTCACAAATTGTCATCTAGCTAATCACCAAGATCCTCCATGGGGAAAACCCACTAAGAATATCACCCAGCTGGCGACTCTTAGGGCTGCTAGAGGAATTTGGAGGCCTCCTTAAAACTAACCTCAACATCATACCCTCTCATGTGAAAAGAGAAGCAAACAGGGTAGCGGACTGTTTGGAAAATGAAGGGGTAGCAAAGGAGGTAGAGCACATATACTAGGAAGCACACACCACTGGAATCTCAGACATCTCAGATCAGTGCCATGCTCTGGGCAACAAGGATCTCCAATCCCCGGATGGGGTGCCACGTCGAGGAGGAAGGACACGTGGGAATGTGTTGGGTAGAGCCATAAATAATGGCCAGTGGCTCCCATCTCCTCACAATTAAGATGGGAGTGAGCCCGAGCAGCCTACACTAGTGGATGAAGCCTCTCACGCGAGTGAAGAGGACGACAGATCAGTGCACTAAGAACATAGCCTTAATGACCAAGGCTATCATGGTCACCCTCATCCTTATCAGTTGCCCTGAGGGATATGCGATGCATTTGGAAATTGAAAGGCCGAAGGCTGAACCTTCGGAGTGCTGGAGTAGGAACACTCATCCAGTCGACATTTCAGTTATAGCTCTGCTTCTCCACATGTTGAGAGCAAGAGGTCGGCCTCACAGAGGCACGGCGTGGTATGCATCTGACTCCCAAAGGAAGCGGTAGAAGAAGTTTGAAAAAGCGCTGGCTTTGGAATGCACTCAAAGAACCAGGAAGCCTGGGAGAACCAGAACGCCTCCCATGGCGTATGTGGAGGATATTTTTCTGGACAAACCCATCCAGGTTCCTCCAGAACATCTTCTCTTCACTGTCCTGGAGAATTGGGATGTCCACACCTGTTTCGTGAACGACGCCAAGCCTCAGGCTCCAGGAATGATACACATTCACAAGGAAGATGACCCAGCAGGGGTATACACAACCTGCTATCTTGAGGAAGAATTACCGGGCAACACCGACAAAAAGGAAAATTCAACAAGCAATAAACTTCCAGGGGAAGCGACACAGCAGGACAGGATGCAAGGAAAGCAAGGTGGTAGCGCAAATGAAGACAAGGAGAAGATTGATGCACAAGACCAGCCTCCACTCCTCCACCCAGAGCATCTTAAACTGATTTTTGAGACACGCAGCATGGTGGAAGACCAAATACACAGGGCCATCTGAATCAATCAATGCCTTGACATGATGTACACAACTTACTCCAGCACATCTCCACAAAGACAATTCCCTACATGCACTCAGGCCTACGTGATTCCAGTCGAAATGGGAAAGAACGACAAAGACGATGAGCACACTGGGTAAAAGGATTTGTCAATGGTCATAGTTAGAAATTCTCTTTTGTTTCAAACCAGGGCTTTAGCTCAGTTAGACTATAGTTATGTTGCTAGTAGTAAATTAGGGAATAGACTTAAACTAATGGCGGCCATGCATCGTGGTTTCCTTCAGGCAGGACGGATGGCAGCGTGGTTATTTTGGTTTGAAAACAAGTGGCATGGAACGACCAACTGTCTCGGTTTCCTTTTTAGGCGGGACAGCTGGCGCTGCAAACAATTGTGTAAACCTACAACTTTCATATAACAGGATCCTCCTTTTACTTNAAATATTGAATTGTGACCTTCTTAGACATATTCTTCCACTAATTGCATAAGTGCCTTCTGGTCTCATTGGTGTTTCTAGTATGAGAGATTATTCCAGACATACATGATATATGCAGTTTGATGGTCCAAGGGAAAAAAAACTCACCTCCGCGATCTATTAGAACAAAAACGGGATCTGAATGAGAATCTGATTTGTTGAAGGAGACCCCGAATTCCTCAAATGATTTGCAGCCATCTTTTCCTTTCTCTGGATACACCACCTTACCAATCATAGTCCCTCCATAATATGGAACTCCAAATTTCCCAATATCACTTTGCCTCTTCCCTCTCAATGAATCAGGGGCTATCACATTTATACTGTTCTTCTCAACCACAAACCGACCTGATACACTGCTACTCATCAGCAATAGAAAAACAACATAAAAAAGTAGTGCCCCTTTCTCGATATTGTCCCTTTCCATTATCAATCCCTCTTTCAAGTCGTTGACCTTTTTAAAATCTTGATGTCCTCAAAACCCACCTAATATACATAACACATAACATTCAATAAATAAGAAATATGATGTAATAACAATGGATTGAGAATAGAAATAGAGGACTTCCAAATCTCTGAAACAATGAAATTCAAGTATTACAGTATAATTTAAATAATGAATTGGGTGAGTATGAATTGTTAAAAGAACATGAAATTGCGTGAACCCATCTGAAAAAAAAAAAACTCTGTTCAAGCACTAACTGAAACAATAGATTGAAGATTGCATGAAATTCTTCAAACCCACTTGAGAAAACATTAAGATCAATATTAGACAAGCAAATATGTTGAGAAAGTTGATGTTACACAGAACCAAAACTATTCAGAGGAGAGAACCAATTAAACATTGTTGTTGACAATGTAGCTTTACATCTTTAAGGACAAGCATACCATGAAATTGACACGCTGCCCGTATGCATAACCATGGAAAATTATTCCAAAAACAATAAAAAACCATGGCCACCTTTTACTCATTACTGAAACACAACCCCCAAAGTATAGGGGAAAGGTGTTGTTGTTGTTAATATTCAAGTTGGGATTTGGTACAGGAAATCTGAAATGAGGAAAAGGAGGAGGATTTGAGGGGTGTTGAACCAGGTAAGGTAATGGCGGATTCAAAGGCCATGGTGACCTCTCACAAGAGTTGAGATTTGGATACATGTTGGCATTATGATTCATCCCTCACCACCTTGCCCCGTGCTTGAAATTCGTCAAAAATCTTCTCTTGTCCTCTCCTCGTGGTGCTGCGACTTCTGAAATCATATGTAGCACTTTGGAGTGTTGAGAGTAGAGAATGTGACTTTCCAGAGAATGTTAACATTGACAAGGTGGTAATAAGGCAGTACAGGATTAATCAATTCACACCTGGTGGATGTAGAGCAGTACCAAGTTTCTGTGGCTTCTTCTTCTTGCGGTCCGAGAGATCGAGAGAGCAATCAATATCTTCTATCATGATTGTGGATTTGTTGGTGGTGGCAATGAGAAGATTTCTCAGTTCCGTGTTGTTCTTCACTTGGGCCAGTTCTAGGTTTTAGATGTCGTAATCCAGAAAGAATAACCCCGTTTCCACGCCTTCCCAACTTGCTTGCAGTACTTCTCTTCCCTCGATAATCTTTGGAGGTCTTCCATGATATCCTGCTTTAGCTGTGGTTTCAAAGCCAGAGTAGTGAAAGTCGCCTGATGATTGAATACAACGGGCATCTATACCCTATTCCAGTATTCATAGTCAATGGAGTTGGATTTATCGGTGTAAATCTTCCAGTATCGAATTCTAATCTCCAGTGTCTTCGCTTCGACCATGACGTGGGGTAGACACTGATCGAAGATCATGTTCTTGTGTTTCTTGTGAAATGTTAATTCGTAATAATGTTTCTCCTCGGTGGTGTTGTTCCAGGAGAACATGATCTGTCGTTTGTGCTCACTATTGTGGAAAACCCACCACACTTTGATCCCCTACCATCCTACCATTTGTATGTCAATCATGTGCATAACCATTCTGTGAAATTGAAGCAGAAAAACAAAGAGATTGAAGCAGAAGATGAGGTTTACGTTAGTCATCCTACCATTTGTCTGTCAATCATGCTGCACATATCTGCACACAGCAGCGCGAGGAATGTATTGAATCCTTCAGACGGGAAGAGACTCAGAACAACCACATTCCTCGTTGTATCTCACACATCTAAGCTAAAGCATGATCTCCAGGAGACTTCGTATACACTGGAAAGAGAAGGGCGACCTTGCAAAGGCGTTCGAGGGAAGGATAAGCGTGGGAAGGATAAGGGCTACAATAAGGCGGTCAAGGGAGGGCGACACCTGGCATTCTTTCAATGGCCATGGACAGACGACGAAAACTGAGCCAAAACCTCCCCTATAGAATGCCTTCGGCGTAATAATGCAAGAGTTAAACCCGTCGTTGGAAATGTTTTTCACTTCCATAGTAAAAAATTCACATAAATAATATATCACCCAAGAATATAGCCCATGGATGGAAATTCTTTTCATTTCTTTAGCAATAACTTCATACAAAGATACTCTACAGGAGTAGCCTTCACAAATCAGTTAACTGATGATATAAAGAATTTATTAACCGAAGATAAAATCATTTACAAATATGTTAACAGATGATAATGGATACCTTGCAAAAGAGTCGGTATTCAGTTAGGGATCCACTTCCATGTGTAAGAGGTTTTGAGTTACTTCTTCTCTCAGCTTTTCCTTTCTATAAATTAAGTATAGAATGAGTTGTGAACCTTCCGTCAAAGTCCATTCCATTTGGGATCTATGTAAAACCCAAGAGAGAGGTTATTTGATTCAGACGAGTGGCTAGAACATGAACTTCATTACATCGTTATATATTTTATGAGAATTGAATCAAAACTTAATCAATACATGTCATTGCAAAGAAGTCATGTGTCACTCAAATGATGATAAGTGTCATGGAAAAGTCAGCTTGTGTCACTAAAAAGGAATTTATTTGTGGTATTTCTGCCGGGACAACTGAACACCATCAAGCTTGTGCGTTGGGTGGTTTCCAGCCTCTGGGTTGCACTGGGTTGTGAGCATCGACTATTTTCTAGCATGTGGGTTTTTCTATTTTGGTTTCCTAGTTTGTTTGTTCTCATTGGTTTGCCTGTGTACCGAAGCAGTGAATAGTCACCCTTTCCTTCCCAAGAAAAGAGAAGCTAGAAGAAATCGTGTAGTTTTCGAGGGACTTAGAGCATCCATACAAATATAGTGTGCAAGTGCATCTATGTGATACACATAAGTTAGACTATGAAAAGAGGAAATGGTCGCGTTTTAGGAGGGTCTTTTATATGAGGTCAAGATTTTCAGACCACCTTCCTATTTCTTCCATTTTTCAGGAAAAATGTCTGGGAAAGATCTATTTTTCTTCTCTATATAGGGTTCACCTTCCCCAATATAGAAACTAGCTTAA
The DNA here is from genome assembly GCA_010110895.2 of Picea sitchensis. Taxonomy (NCBI): domain Eukaryota; kingdom Viridiplantae; phylum Streptophyta; class Pinopsida; order Pinales; family Pinaceae; genus Picea; species Picea sitchensis. Next base: position 125,662 of record SNQJ01S0026564.1, read on the forward strand.
AGTTTGTTTCTTAGGCTCATCCAAGCCTTGGGCTTATTGACCACAAGAAGAGACGTTTACCATTCTGCTTGCTCACACATATCCCCATAATCTAGAACTTATGTATACATTTTCCCAGTACTTATGATTATCCGATTGTTGAGAGGAAATTCTTCCATATATCTGTACATGGTGTTTTAACTTCCAGTGTTCTCGACATAGGAGCCAGTTCTGCAGGTATGCCACATAACAATCAAGGAGCATTGTGAGCAGAGCATAAAGAAGGAGCACCACCAGCATCCCATGCACTCAGGTACTATTACAGTCACACTAACAATTAGGTACTATTACATTCACACTAACAAGAATAACAATACATAAATTTAGATATTGAAATAACTCTCATAGAGTTATCTGTTCAAAGATATAACTTTAAAAAGAGTGAAACAAGGTAACATGTTATGCTCTCCTTCAATGAGCATATTGACCAAACTCATGGAATACAATTGCACATGTATTCAATCTTAGCCTAGTGCATGCCAACGATATGTAGCTAACGACTTGCATGTCTTCGTTGGTGCCTGCTGTCTTAGGAGGGTAGGAAAGGGAAGGGCCCTAGAAGCTTGATTACCTCTTGTCATCAGCGGGGTTAGGATAAATAGTTGCCACCAAGCTATGGTCTTTCCTACTGTTGATCCTATCTTCTTAGTGACACGGTCATAGAACTAAATTTCACAGATCTTGGGTTGGCTAGGATTTAGGGCTGGTACGACTCGGATTTCTACCTGGTAGAGAGAGAACCATTGGGCTTGGATAAACTACTGCTTTTGCGAGAGCCACTAGATCATACTTTGGTTGGTCATACTGAAGCTAAGACGCGAGCCATGAACCTTGGTGGATGGATTGTTGGATCGCTCACTTGCAATGAATTGGAAGAATTATTTGGTGCTAGAGACTTTCAAAAATATGCTCAGGTATGTTTCTAGTAAAATTATACATACACCTTCATCAAACGTTTGAGGCGGTGGCGAGGTGGGGATGAGGAGGTGGCAAGGGTCTAAGAAAAGGTGGGGATGAGGAGGTGGCAAGGGTCTAAGAAACATGTTACGAGGTGGTGAGCAACATGTTACAAGGTGGCG
>SNQJ01S0026564.1:126825-154744 GCA_010110895.2 Picea sitchensis
AAATATATCTTATTTATAAACTCTTATAATTGAAGAAAAAAAATAACATACACCACGATATTAATGTCCCGTCACTGAGCATTGGACCAATAAAAATTTTTTTGTGTGAAATTGGAGAAATAAAAAAAAGATTTATTTTCAACCATAAATAAATTTTCAAAAACCTCTATGAAATTGTATAACAAACATATAAATTGCACAGTTATTATAGCAGATTGTACCCATTAATAGGCATAAACCATCGAGGCGATTGCTATAGTCTCTAGCCTGAGGCAGGGACTAATAAAGAAGAAGAAGTATTATCTTTTGTCGAATTAGTTTTCCTATGAAAGAAGCAAGGAATGGAGACGTCACTCGTGTGAAGATTTTAGCTTTAGCTTTAGTTGAATTGATTACCAGGCCTCCTGTATTTAAATATGAATTTGGCACATACGAAATCTGTAACGGAAGAAAATAAAGGAGAACGTGGTGAAGTTGATAGTTAACAGCAGAAGATTTTAGTTAGGAGAAGAAGAGTAAGAAATAAGCATGGAGGACCTGTATCGCTTAATGGAAACCTTAGAGATATGCAAGAACCAAGCCCTCCTCCTCCATGACGCCTCGCAGAGGTTCGATAAGCGAGCCCTCCTCCAAATCCACGATGATTTCGGCCGTCAGCTAAGGGAGGAAGAAGCAAAAAGCAATTTTCAGATACGAACGTCTTTCACGGACCCTATTGGCAGCGAGGGCGCGGCTTGTTCCGTTCCGCTGGAAAGGCTGAACCCCATTTCCTTCAATGAGTTGAAGGTCGGGGAAGTCCACCGGGGCCGGGTGGTTTATGGGACGCTGTGCGCGGATCCCAACAGGATATGCGGTATCATGACTTTGCTCGAGGATGATAATGGCCTCGCTGTCAGGTTGGCAATCTACAACGCCGCTCCTTCACAGGAGGACATCCAGAGGCTTTACCCCAGGGGTGCCAAGGTGGCTGTCAAGGAGCCCTATTATAAGATTTCCAATGACGGTGGCCTCACCATCCGTGTAGACAACCCCGCCAACGTTGTGAAGCTCATGAGTCAGAAGGGGAAGCGGACGGAGAGCTTGTTGCATCTGGATGTGGAGGAAGTGAGAAAAGAAGGAAATAGGTACTTCAGAGAACAAAATTGGGACGCAGCAGCCGAGCATTATACGAAATGCATAGACGCCGCTCTGCTTCAGCGCAAGAAGAGGTGCTCTAATGACGATAATAATATCAATACTTGTCTTCTCCACGCGTATTCCAACCGGGCGGAGACAAGGCTTCAGGAGAAGGAATTTGAGTTGGCACTGGAGGATTCCGACAAGGCCCTTCGGATGGATTCCGGCAATCTCAAGGCGCTCTATAGGAAAGGCCGCGCTCTGGTCGGGCTGAGCCAGTATGCGGCGGCATGCGAATGTTTGGAGAAAGTCCCGAAGACCTTCCCCGCGCAGAAGGAAATGCAATACGCCCTTCAACAGGCCCAGACTTTATACTCCCAGAGCCTGAATGGCAAGTATGACATCTCGGACTACCTGCTCGGAGACACATCTTCTCCTCCGAGAGTGGCAGATTTCGTGGGTTCTGTGGAGATCAAGATGACCGAAGACGGCCGCGGCCGAGGACTCTACGCCACCCAGGATATAAGGACTGGGCAGCTATTGCTGGTAAGCAATGCCGTTGCAGTTGCTTATGAGAGCGACCTTACCACCATGTTTCATGTGGACCGCAGGTGTAAAGTGAGTACCGCGTCTCAAGAAGATCTTGTAGCCGTGGTCGTCCGTACTGCCAGGAAATCGCAGTGATTGCTCAGGCAACTTTATAGTTTACGGGATTCCTCTACGCCCTGCAGCCTGGATGTTCCTGCTATAGATCTGTTTAAGACGGACGCCGAAATGTCTGCGGGCCAAGAAGTACAAAATGAAAATTTGGAGGTGGACGTTAACCGAATTCGGGATATTATAAGACTGAACTCATTCGGTGAAGGAGTGGGGACGTTTGTTGCTGCAAAATCGAAAATATATGAAGCCGGACCCGGTCTGCGAGGACAGAAATATTGCGGACTCTGGCTGCTGCCGTCCTTCATTAACCATTCCTGTTTGCCGAACTCGAGCTACCTGGATGTGGGAAGCGCGATGTTTATTCATGCTTCCAAACCCATCGAGAGAGGAGAAGAGATCACCATTCCTTACTTTGATGCCCTCGTTCCCCTGCCGCAGCGCCAAGCCATGTGCAAAAACTGGGGTTTCGAGTGCAAGTGTAGGAGATGCATTCTGGAGCACTCTCTCAGGACATCCCTAGAGCCTATAATTACCAGAAGGTTTGAGCAATTGCATGACAAAGCAAGCGAATTCATTGTTGGAAGGTCCGTTCAACCGCTGTCCGATGTGGATCTTCTGGAATGGGCCGAAATTGTAAGCATTTCTCTAGAGGCAGATGAGATCATCAGGATTTCGACGGTGACCAAAACGGAACAAGAGAATCGCTGGATTCGTGCTTCTTTTCTGTCTGCATTCTTCCTTTCCTCAATGTTGAACAGCTGCTTTCCTTCCGTGCAGAAACTTTGGGAGGCAGTTCAAAGCACTGTGCCCGGGGACTTTCGAAATTTCCTCATGGCAGCCAAACACCTAAAATTTTTACAGCATCAGATGGGGGATGAAAATGAAGCATTTATTACACGACATGCATCAGAGCAGGCGAGGGAGGCATGCATCAGTGTGTTTGGCAGACACAGTGAAGATGTTCTCAAAGCGCTCGTTCTCAGGTATTCAAACTGACCCATGTTTTAATAATAGTAAAGCTTCCATTGCCTTCGTAATGGGATTATTTTCAATTTGGAAGACGTACGGCAGGGGCCTATTTTGCTTGAACTTTAAAGTATTTTGTCTGAACTTTGAACTCTGAAGTATTCGAATTACATATATTAACGGAACGTTTTTGGACTGTTGAACACAACTTGAATGGTTTTGGAGTTTTGTTTTCAGATGACATTAATGCCTGCCTTTGATATGGAATTGTTGAACTGTGTTATATTGGTGTTATATTTGGATATAGATATTAAAATATTTAATTTGTATTATGGTTGGAATGCATATTTGGCTTTTCAAACAATACATTCACAAATCTTTAATTACTAAATAAAATAAATTCACAAATTTTTAATTACACAGATTTAATTAATTATTACCAAATGAGTTAATAGCAGAGTTAAACTAGCACAGCCACAAATTATGTGGCTAAGGAAAGCCGAAAGGTTGATAGCAAAAGGAAGGAGTAATTTGTTTGCTGTATAAACTTGATACAGACCGGATAGGTTGATAGTAAAAGAAAGGAGTAATTTAGATTAAATTTGTTATATAAACTTGATACAGATCCTAATACAGAGTTAAAATAGGACAGCCACATAATTTGTGGCTGGTTGATAGCAAAAGGAAGGAGTAATTTAGATTAAATTTATTGTAATGTAAGCTTGTAATCACTAGGCTTGGTTATTGAAGTCTGCAATAGCTCAGCTTGGTTATTAAAGTACATTTGTATACCAATATTTCACCAAAAAAAATTAACTCAGAACTCAAAAAACCATATTTCAGAAAACCCTAACCATTAATAGATGTATGCATGTAGTCGCTATGCTTGGTTATTAAAAAAAACCATATTTCAGAAAACCCTAACCATTAATAGATGTATGCATGTAGTCGCTATGTTTGGTTATTAAAATCTGTAGTGATTAGACTTATTAAAATCCATATATATATTAAAAGTATTTCATATTCATCAAATATTGTACAAAGAATTAACTCATAACTCAAAATTACACATCTTTCATTTTTACATTCATCAAATATTCCACAAAGAATTAACTCATAATTCAAAATTACACATGTTTCATTTTTGCATTGTCCTTGAAAAATTATAACCCAATTCAATTCAAACATTATTGAATCGAAACCCTACCTTAAACCACATCACATGCCATTGACCCGCACATCTCTGGATGTACAATATAAAAATAATATGCAATCATTTGGGGAAAATAGATCCATAGAGATCCATCACATGGCATGTCCGGTTCTTTCGGGGGATAGATCCATAGAGATCTACTTATCCCAATAACAAGTTTGGTTGATTCTCCCTCTTTCTCTTTGACCGGTCGGAGGATAAATGAAAACGAGTGCATGTCCCAAAGCCCCAGAAAGGAAGAAATAGCTTCCCAAATGACCGTAATAATTCCAGATTTAGTCTAAATGTTAGTGGTGTTTTTTTAAAAGGTTATATAATGGATTAAAAAAAAAAACAAGAGATGGCTATCACCTTTTTTTTAAAGATTATATAATAGATTAATGATATGTATAGATGTTTTTAAAAAGGTTATATAACGGATTCATAATATAAGGTTATATAATGGATTAAAAAAAAATAAGAAATGACTATCACCTTTTTTAAAAGATTATATAATAGATTAATGATATGTATAGATGTTTTTTAAAAGGTTATATAACAGATTCATAATATATATAGCTTCTAGACTACTACCATGAAACCACCTAACATGAAACAAGAATCTCTGCAATCATTAAGATGTAAAGTAATTACCATAAGCCATATAAAACAAGACATGGTTATCACTTCTTACAACACATTCTTATCCAAAAAAATTTCATAAATAACTCTAAAACATACTAACCCTAATTCCATATAATGGGCTAACCCTAATTCCATATAATGTGCTGGCCCATTGTAGCATGCTAAAACCCTAACTTCATATACCATATAAAACAAGACATGGTTATCACTTCTTACAACACATTCTCATCCAAAAAATTTCATAAATAACTCTAAAACATACTAACCCTAATTCCATATAATGTGCTGGCCCATTGTAGCATGCTAAAACCCTAACTTCATATAGTGTTAAGAAGTTAAAATAATTTTACTAATTCAAATAATATGCAACAAGGACAGCCAAGAGATCTGTTTATTTCGTAAAAAAATAACAAATCCTTATAACTATACAAAATACCCTGGTTCTATTTTCCAGAAAAGAATAACCTCGACAAGATCCATCAAAAATATCATAGACCAGATATACAAAAGAAAAGATTAGCCGCCTCTTTCTGATCATAAAATAGGATCGGAGAGACTTCATGTTGAAAGGGCCAAAAAGGGATAAAGGAGGCGATGAGAGCGACTAATGGAGAGGGAGGGAAAAGGCATGAGAGCGCTTGCCGCCATTGTTGGACTGTGGGCAACTTCCTTCATTTCTGTTGCGGTTCCTCTCCCATCAATATCATAAAATAATTAGATGAAGCAGTAATACAGTAATTAAACAATACAGAACAAATGTTGAACGAAAATAATACAGGGCGGTTATACCATTGTGTAACCTAGGTCGTGGTTGCCTGTTCCATGAAACGACTCAGTTGTCTAGACAGAAGGAGCTGCCCCATAAAGAACTAATTAAAAGAAACGACTCAGTTGTGAAATATGAAACTTCGGCATCATTCAAACGTGGCAATCAACTATTAAATATTAAAAACCTATTAAATACTATTAAATATTAAAAACCTATTAAATGTGGTCATTTCTAATAGGTATAAGTTTAATTATCAAATGAGTTCAAGCAAAGAGTTTATTACATTCCACTTCTGTCATATGAAGGTGTTTACGTAACATAGGCGTTTGGTTTCTGCCGTACTGGTTTCATATTCCAGATCCTAAAGAAGCTAGTTGTTGATATTCAAGATGGGAGGCAGGGGGATTTGCTTATCCTAGATGTCTTCTGTTAATCCAGAGGTCAACTCCAGCAGTTTTTAAGCATAAACCCATCCATTTTTTTATTTTGAATGGTGCAGCTATTATATATATGTAATTATCCAACCCCCTATATATATATATGAGACTTTCAAGGTTTTCTCATTTTACCCTTTTCAGGTTCTAATTCCCCTTGTCTCTTTTAGAAAATTTCTAAATCTTGCTGCGTATTCTTACTCTTTAGAGGTGGAAGATAAAATATCGTTATATTGAACACTAAATTTAAGATAATACATGATTAAATCTAAAACTTTAAATCCTTTAAAATCTTTTAAATTTAACCCACGTTTCGAGTTCGAGGATGCATGCCCACATTTCCAGTAGAATCGAAATTTGGAAATGGAAACAATAACAAATGTTGTTGGGAAAAGAAAACAACAATCGTGGTCTAGAAAAACAGAAGGATAGGTTGAAGGAGATTGCACAAAACATGTTAGCATGGGATGAACATTGAGAAATAGGCAGTCATTAACGCTATACTTTACTTAATCATCTTTCCTAATGACTAACAAACATATTAGAAATAACGCAGACGTTAAGTAGTAAAATATGAACCACTCAGTAAAATATGAACCACTGATTTGATGGAGATAACGAAATATATCCTTGTTAGAATTAATGATTAATTTGGAGTTGGTTTTGGTTTGTTGGAGTTGTTGAGATATTTTCTCAACCACTCCCTCCAAGTATGGAATCGGTTGGATCTAAATCCAACTATATATATGTGTTGTAATTGAAATTCAAAGTAATACAAACTGTTCTTTGTGTGTGAATCCTATGCAATTGCTGTTGTTCCAATTTCTATTTTGGTATCAGAGCATGGCTGGGCTTAATCCCTCACAGGAATACCCAGGAAGATGTGAGAGCCTGAATTGTAATAGTCGAGTTTAGTGTTTTAGATCAATTGTTTTCGTGTGTTTGTGAGTATTAATCTGGTTGCATGGAAGAGAAGCGCTACATGTCTTGTTTGTAAGCGCATCATCTATTACCAGAACAGTCGCATCTAGGAAGAATATTGTTGCCCATTGTTTGAAGAAACATTACTACGTTAAAAAGGAGGAAATCACTATCTGGGATCAACATCAACGTGATGGCAGAGGTGTAGTCCAAATCCATTATTTTGTTGCTGGACGAGTTGCACTGCGTGAGCAAAGGGCAACGTGGAGCTACACGACCTGCGTGCGTACTAAGGAGGTCGAGTGTTACAAAATATCTTTGCGTGTGTGGGATCGTTGTGGGAGATGTGCAAGTCATATGATTGTTGGAGGTTGGAGACTGTGCGGTGAAGGACTCGTTGCATGGACTCGCACTTGAAGATTGCTGCCAGATTATAGAAGAATCTTTACGGGGCTTTATGGCCAGATCTTCAGTCCTGAAATTCACAGTAAAATGTTCTAATGTTCTTGAAATTTTGTGTGGTGTTATTATTGTATTATTTGTTTGAAAAAAAAATTGTATGTGTGTGTAGAAGGTCATTTTGGAGGGTTGATTGTTGAATACATTCTGTAACTAGAGTACTTTTCTACAAAACTGTTGAAATTTATTCTTCGGGGTTATTTCACAGATGGAAGTATTTCAATAGGGTGGTTTAGTATCTAGACTCTTCTTCGGGGGTGTCAAGAATCTTTGATCCTACAAATTCATTAAAGATGGTCAGAAGCATTTTTTATCTTAAATGAGTCGAGAGGGAAGCTCGAAGTTGTGGAGAAGAAAGGGCATAAACCAAGAGATTTCAGAGTGGGTGAGAGTGCTGATGAAGACCAGATCAGATAGAGATTTATGTTGTAATTTGAGAATTATGTGGTTTATTTGTAATGTAATCATTAAGGGAGGGTGTTAGAATTAATGATTAATTTGGAGTTGGTTTTGGTTTGTTGGAGTTGTTGAGATATTCTCTCAACCACTCCCTCAAAGTATGGAATCGGTTGGATCTGAATCCAACTATATATATGTGTTGTAATTGAGATTCAAAGTAATACAAACTGTTCTTTGTGTGTGAATCCTATGCAATGGCTGTTGTTTCAATTTTTAATAGGGTTACGCCTATATCGTAATAAAATCTAGATCAGGTAGAGTTTATGATAAACAATGAATTTTTTGTTTTTATTCCCCCTGCCATGGCCCGAGGAAATGAAATTAGGTATTGAGACTGGAGATTAGGGGTTGAGACAGTGCAATTTAGACTTGGGAAGGTTTTTGATGCTTTTAATTTTGTATGTGTAACCTATTTCTGAATATTTTTTTTTTAAATTTAAATTTGAATTTTGTTGTAATTTACAATTTATTGAATTAATACATTCATTACCATCATATAATTTATTGTGGGATGATAAAAAAATAAAAATAAAATTTGAGTTTGTTGTACTTTACAATTTATTGAATTAATAAGTTCTTAACCATTATATATTGTGGGATGATAAGCAGCAACCACTTTATAAAAGTGGTTGATATACACCTATAAGTACTATTAGTTTGAAAATGTGTAAAATGGCACCTATGGACATATATCAACCACTTTTATAAAGTGGTTGTTAGTAGTTGACATGCCTTGGGGACTACCATTAATGTATTAATTAATTATTACATCAATGTAATATATAATAATATATTAATGTAATATATAAATTAAAGTATTAATTTACATTAATGTATAATGTAACGTATTAATTGATTAATACATTAATACATTATTAATTAATGGATTGCTAAAGTATTAATGCAATAATAAAGTTATACATTAATAATGCATTAAATCCATTAATAAATACATTTGTGTTTTGTAAATAAAAGATAACCTATATATATTACCCTAAAATCATCGAAACAATACCATGATCATGTTTCACCACCTGTTCCGCCACAACAGAGAACCAAAACAGGTGGTTTCCATATATCATAGAAAAACTATGAAAAGTGTGATGCATCAAAAGTGTGACGCGCCTAGTGTCATACATCCAAAACTGTAAACCATACCAGACAACATGACATGGCGGCCAAACACCGAAGAAATACAAAACTATTTTTTTTTTGACTTTGGTTCTTGATATACAAAAATAAAAGAGGATAGAGGAGTGGTGAACCCAGACATCCATCAGAGTTGTAGGTTAAGACAAATACTTGTCCACAGGCTGGACAACACATTTTTTCCTTGTCCAAAGAGTCGAATAGGAGGTCCATGCACTGATTGAGGTTGCGTTGATTATGTAGTTGTTCCTCCAAGTTCTGCCTCATATAAAAGATCAACTAGAGGTGGTCATCCAAAAGATAATATTGATTGAGCTGAGGATGCTCAATTTTCCCACCTATGCATTGAGTTGTATTGTCATCCAAAGCCTTTGGTGGAATTGCATCCAAATCCGTTGGCGAAATTTCATCCAAGGCCATTCCAGAGGTGGAAATTGGAGCAATCCAGTCTGTCAACCAATTGGGGGGGGATTTCTTCTTCAACCAAACATCCACCCTATTCCAAAGGCCTGGATGGGGGATTGGTTGTGGTATCTGGCTTTGGTATATCTTCCAAAGGTTGCAACCTTAGGGGAGGGATTTCTTCCTCAACTGGGCAGTTTCTTAGCTCCATTATGGTGTCGACAGGGGGTGGGGAAGAGTGTGTGGTGTCGGGCAAGGGAAAATAGAGCCAAGTCTGGCCAGTGCTGGTGGTTGGAGTCCAAGACAAAGAGGGATCAAGGAGATTAAGCCGAGAAAGAAAACTATAGTACTGAGGTCCTTTTTTGGGTTTGTCACGTTCTTTGGGCATAATGGTAGAAAGACCAATTAGAGGTACTGGGATGGTGAAGTGAAAACTAAGGTGGGAGGCCAGCAGAGTGGTGGAGAGCCGAGAGAGAAGTCTGAGATGACAGAGTGTCAACAGCTGGAAGTCTAGGAGAGCCGAGACGATAAAGTGTTCACAGAATAAATGGAAGAAGGCCAAAGATGAAGAATGGAAGATATCCCAAGGATGAAAACCTTCATAAAAGACAAATAAATCACTGCAAGGACCGCCATGTGTAACATCCTTCTCTTGTGCGAACTAAGCAGAGGTATTCTTTGAGGACACTTGCATGCAAGTGATCCGGTTATTTATACGATTGGTTGTTTGGATTATGATTATGATTATGAGATATGGTGGATTTGATGATATGTTATTTTTGTTGTATTTAAATCGACAGGTGCTATTGACTGGGTTCTCCCGACTCTGGATGTTTGAGGATGCCGAGGCATCGATGAAATTTCGTGGACTCTGGATCGAGTCAAGGAGTGGACTGTTAGGGTTTGAATGTTGTTGATGTGACATATGATTAGATATTATGATGTTGATTTTTATCACTGACATGTTTCGTTGATGGATGCAGGCTGACGATAGCTTGCCGACCAGATTCACATTTGGAGTAAAGGGGTCACGCAATACAACCATAGATATTGAGGGAGAGGTGTGAAAGTAGCCTTGCCATAGCCTACTAGCACTCATGTCATGGTTCGAATTGTAGGTTAACGATTATCGAGTTCGAGAAGACCTACGATGTCATGAGGGTGAACTGTGACAATCGCTCATGATGATTCTAAGGGACATGCAATAAGGTAGGGTCCTTATTCCTTAGAGGCCCTCAGTCTCCCACAAGATCACCTAACAGAGTATTGACTCCAAGGGTTTGAAATATACAAAATTCAGTCAAGAGGTGAGTGGCACCCTTGGAGTATGTAGTGCGTCTTGAAGGGCACGTCACGTGAAAAAAACAAAAAGAGGCGAGTGGCACCCTTGGAGCATGTAGTGCATCTTGAAGGGCACGTCACGTGAATAAAATGAAAAGAGGTGAGTGACACTCTTGGAGAACGTAGTGCATCCTGAAGGGCACGTCGCGATTTTAACTATGGTAAATTAATAAACCTAATGCCTAGAAAACTATGCCTCCTTAGAACCTGGTCGACCTTAAAATGAATGATGTCATGAGTGAAGTTTAATAACAAAATTTTCCCTTATGAACTATCGCCGAGCCTAGTGAATTGAAAACCTAGGTCTGGGTAGAACCTTTGAACAAAAAATAACTAATTAGACCTGCAACAAGAACGAGGGGTAAGAAATTCAAACTTTAATTATTAAAGTTAAAATTATAATGGAGGATTAAATGTATTAAAAGGGTAAATGGTTGTTTTTGTCTACATTTGCTAACTCTGATTTTTGGTTAAAAAGAAAAAGGGGAAACTTAAATAAAAGGAGAAACTTAAAGAAAAAGGGAAATGTCTAACTTAGTAAGGAATCTACCCTTTGGAACTTTCTATTTATGAACTCAACTAGGATGTAAGTAAGACGTAAGTCATTTAAAATTTGTAAGAGAATAATGGGACACCAAGGAGCACTTTTATGAACGCTTTTAGGTGGGTGAGGAAAATAGAAAAATTTAATTATTAAATAAAATTGATTTTCTGGTGCAACTGGGGGATCAGATGACATGTGTACAGGGGAGGTTTTTCCTAATTAAATATATGAAAAAAGAATCTAATGAGGGTTTGGGAAACTAATCACTTGGAAACTCTATAAAAAAATGGCAGAGGAGGATTATAGATCACATATGGATTACGTAACGTTACACTGCTGAAATTTTATCTTAACTAAATTTTGTCTTGTGGGTGTTGGGGATACCCAGCTAGGAAAACGAGTGGTAGCTTGACCTTGCAAGGCGATTTGGGAAGTTATCATTCTCTGATACTGTATGTATGGTTGATTTACGCCTCGGGGGGCTCAGGGGGAAGAAGAGTACTCCTAGCATTAGCTGGGAGGTAACGGTGAGGTCTCATCGGTCGGCAAGTCGGACTTGGACGGATCATGAGCGCAGGACAATAACTTTTGGTTCTTCGCATTTGGCTATGGTATGCATGTGCATAATTTGTATTGAATAGTAACTAAATTTATTATTCATGCATTTCTTTAATGTTGAAATCTTGCTTGCGTAGATGCTGTTAAAAGAAAAAGACTTGTTTAGTTTATGCATATGAATTTTATCAGGGCAATAATGCGCCGCGCGAAATTGTAAAAAAGGTAACTAAATTTTTGTTTCTGAGCTTTGTATGTTAAACTGGTATTAAACTCATGTGGTTGTAGGTAGAAATTGGTGTCAACTTCTCAGCTTTGTAAGTTGAAACTGGTGTTAAACTTGTGTACTTGTATGTAGAAATTGGTCTAAAACTTGTGAGCCTTGTATGTTGAAACTGGTGTTAAACTCGTGGCGCCTTGGGTGAGCACTGATGTCTTGTGTTTGGTGCTCAACGTTCTTGGATTTCAGCATGTTTGACCTAAATCCTCAAGTGCAATATGTTGGGCCAGAATTTGCTTAAAGATTTGTGCAAAATATGAGATCTCTTATGCGCATCTGCGTTTTAATCACTGTGTTTTTACCACTCTGTGGATGACTGCGTTTTTGTATTATTACTGTGTTTTTATTTGTAGTTTTTGGTTCTGGTTTGGGATTATTATTGGGTTTGTATTATTACTTGGATGACTGTGTTCTTTTGTTATTATTGCGGAAAAATATGTTTTGGGTCTTGGGCCATTATTTTATTTTACTCTGTGTAACTTCTTCTTGTCTCTCTCTCCAACCAACTGCGTGGTGAGCACTGCTGCGTCTTGTCCATTCCTGTATTTTACCCATGCACCCATGCCATGAACAGAGCAGTCGTTTTTCCTTCTCTCTCTGTGTCAAAACTTTTGATAGAATCGTTTTAATGGCATTAACTTTGCACATAAACAAATTGAAGTGGTATGGTGTAATTTTTGCATGTAAAAATTAGTGGGCCAACAATGAATCTTTTGATGTATGTTCTGCGACTTCTGAGCATGGTAGTGGTTGCGTCCTTGTCGGGCGAATTTCGATTACCTTTTTACTATTTGTGTTGGGACTATGTTTTATTTCTAAATTTTTGCTTTAAATTTTATTTTTGGCTAGCGACGCTTCCCTTGTCTTCATATTCTGAGATTTCCTTTGTTTTTTTTTCTTATCCGCAATCTCTGAGTTTTCTTGGGAAAATTAATTATTCTAATCTGCAATTTTTTTTAATTATTTAATTATTTTCTTGTTCTGTGAGTCTTCGTTCCAGACAGTTGGCAAGTGTAACCGATTCTAATTCTTAGATCCTTGGGTTAAGTGCGCCCAACCTTTAATATTATTTTGAATAAATATAAACGATTTAGTAAATGCACAAAGATATTAATTAAATACGGAGATTATGAATATCATAAGGACATTTTAATTAATTAGCGGTTGGAACCTCTGACAACGATATGATTTGACAAGAAATTCTCTTTATATTAAAGAATATATGTAGTTTTATTACAATTGTCCTTTGACATAGGACCTTAAAGAGGCGAGCTATATGATAGAAACAAACATAGATTTTTCACAGCATTCATAACAGTAATCCGAAATAAATCTTCGAGCTCACAAAAGACAAATATATACAGAGTATAACAAGAGGTATTAACACTCAAATTAACCTTGAAACATCACTATGACTATAAGATATGTCCATCAAGAAGCTAGAATAGGAACTGACTCTGATGCAATTAATATAACTTCAAGTAATGAATAGGACCCTCATTACCATCCTCCCACTAACAGTGATATGATTGTTATGATTGCGTTAACATTTTTAATAGTTTTAATTAATTTAATTATGTTGTTGTGATTTATGTCTTATAATAGTTCCAATTGTACCGCAACAATTTAATGGTATATTGTGATTTTTGTGTTAACGATTTTAATAGTTTTAATTAATTTAATTATGGTGTGGTGATTTATGTCTCATTACAGTTTCAGTTTTATAGCAGGAGTTTTAATTGTATATTTGTGATTAATGCGTTAATGTCTTAATAGTTTTAAATTTTTTTTCTTCGACAGGGATCTAATTAAGGAACCCTTGAATTCTTTGATCTTGTTATCAAAATTTGCTTATGAAAATTGTAACCTGCCATTATTAATTATAAGTTTCTCTATTATTTAGAATGATGTAAAGGGGATTGTAAATCAATGGAAGATATAATGTTGTTTGATGATGGTTAGGTGCCTTTACTTTTAGATGGTGGTTGACTACTTAAGATGTGATTTAGTCCTTATTACAATAAATTACTATTGAATTACATATAGTCATTGCGTCAATTTAAATGTCTCGCATATAATTGCCATGCAACCACTTTTTCTTTATTGATTAGAGTGCCTTCATCTATTGGAGTCGTATAATGTATATCAATGGTAGTTGGATTTCATGCACATAGATTTTATGTTTGGTTGAAGGTTTAGAATTATTTTGTTGTGAGTGGGTCCCTAGCTGCTTGTCGCAATGTGGCGATGTGACACCTTATTATCGGGTCATTTCGCACGTTGATTGATAAGCTCATATGAGGACTCGCTTAGGATCATGCGCAACCTGATGTGGATGATGTTGTTTTGTTAATAAAGGTTGTACTTGTTTATAACATTAATGTGATTGTCTCATGCTCATCGAGAGGGTTCTAGCTAGTGTGTCGTTAAAAATGTTACGTTTGGATTGATTGATGTTACCTTAGCTTAGTAGGCATGGTATTTCTTGTGTTGGATGGGATGTAGACACCTCCTTGTTCCTTAGAATAATCAACAACCTTGAGACCTTAAATGGTCAGAATCGATGAGAACTTGGGCTTGAGTGTTTCTTATGTGTCCTGGAGGTCCTAACCCTGCAAGGTAGGATGGGTAGGTAGTTGTTTTTATTTTTCGTCTGATTGACTATCATGTGTTGCTTCCATATTCTTGATGTGATAGTATGTTAGGTCGTTATGTTTGTTTGTTGCCTAAATTGTGTGTGTTTAGTTCATCGTCTAGTTCCATTGATTGACTATAGTCATTATTACTTTCCTTCTTTAGAAAAAATAAATAATAAAATACATATTGCATTGGTTATGTGTCGCATATTGTCGTAACAACGGGGGTCGTTACATATAGTATTAGAGTTGTTTCAACCTACGACTTTGGATCACTACGGATTTCGCTGATTATATATTTGATTAATAATGTTGATAATTAAATTGACTTGTATTCGTGCCGGTAATCATGGTTAGAGGATGTTGCGCAGGCAGATGACAGGGTGTTAGGGGAGGAGACGAGACGCCCCTAGTAGCATCTACGCTTGAGGGTTCTAAAAACCCCAGGGAGACGAACAAGTTGTCAAGCATGAACATATAGCTGTGGGTGATGTGGTTTGGATGATGAGGTCCTTTTAGAGGATTTTTGAGGCACTGATCATTAGTTTGAATAGAGATGAGGCTAGGGCGGCGACACCTCCCAAGTGTCCACTATGCGCTCTGGTCGGTACTGGTAGCATTCACCGTGAATTCGAGAAAGTCAAATTTCTCGAGTTCTTTGGTGCCCTATATGACACAGTTGTCGAGGCATGGTTGGAGAATATGGCTATGTGCTTTTCACTTCACAACTATACCTTCAACATGAAGGTCCGCATGGCGCTCTGATAACTGAAGGGGAGTGTTCTTCTATGGTGGAAGACACTCCTGCCGAAATTGAACATGGCAGTCGAAGACGTGTCATGAGAATTGTTCGAGGAAAGGTTCTGGGAGAGGTATCTATCTGATGAATTCATTGAGTGTCAGTTCAACGAGTTCAACTCCTTGCGACATGTCGGTCTTACGATGCCCGAGTACGAGGCCCATTTCATGGAGTTGCTTCGGTATGCTCTGCACCTGAATAACAAGAAACTTAAGGCCAACAAGTTCATGTTCAGCCTTAATGTCATTATTTGTGCAAAGGTGGGGATTTTGATGCCTAAGACCTTGCATGATGTTGTCCAGAAGGCCCTCATAGAAGAGGAGGAGCTCATCATCGCAGGTCAGAGAAGGAATCCAACGAGACTACTGGGACAGGTGTCATTTGGTGCACTGCAACATCCGACACGAGCTAGAGATTCACCAGAATTTCAAGGCACTCATAGAGGATCCACATACACTACACCAAAATAACCAACATCTCAACAACAGACTCCTTACAGCGGACCACAACACCAGCAACAACGTCGACTGTAGCAACAATAGTTTAGGCCTATTCAGTAGACCAGACTAGGGTTCCAGGTCGGTGGGCCGTCAGCTTCTACTTTGGGTACCAGGAGTACTAGACCGAAGAAAGGGTGTTGGACATGTGGGGAGCCACATTACCAGTGTGATTGCCCAATGGAGAGGACCAAAGCATCTGGATAAGCCATAACCACTACCTTGGGAGATTTGGGCAAGGCCCATCGAATTCATGCAACGGTGAATAACCACTAGGTAGAGCACCATTCAACTGTGTTCGACACGTCAGTTACCATCACTAACCTAACCCTGAGTATTTTGATAGATCCAGATGCTACAGAGAGTTTCATTTCTGATGCAGCACTAAAAATAATTAAGGTAAAGGCAGTCGAACAAGATGAGTTTAGCTTTGTAGAAATGGCTTCGGGAGCCAAACAATGGGTTGGAAGGAAGGTTACAAGTTGTAGCCTTAACCTGGGAGATTTTGTCACAAGGGCCAAACTGTACATCACGATATTACGTCATGATTGGTATGGACTATTTGGAATCACATGAGGCGATACTCAACTGTAAGATGAAATGATTGATCTTATTCAATGATGAGGGACAAAGACGAGTGATTGTAGATCGGAACCAAGGAGTCTCCCTGAGATTCATCTATTCCTTGCAGCTTCAAAAGAGCATGCGCAAGGGATGTAAGCTTTATGCAATCCTTGCGTTAAACGATAAGGGAGTAGTGGAAGGTCTAGAAAACCTTTCGGTGGTGCGAGAGTTTGCAGACGTCTTCTCTGAAGCTTTAACTGGGATGATGCTAGAGAGGGAATTGAAATTTACCATCGACCTAAAACTGAGAAATTAACCAATAGCAATAACTCCTTCTCGGATGTTGACCCCAAAGTTACAGGAGTTTAAAATGAAACTGTAGGAGTTGCTAGACCTAGGAATTATACACCCAAGTGTGTCACCATGGGGTGTGCCTATTATCTTCATACGGAAGAAGGATGGGTTCTGGAAACTCTGCATTGACTATCGTCAATCGAACAAGAGAACAATCAAGAATCAATATCTATAACATCCAGCTCTTGCGCGCACTAAGAGAAATTGTTCTTTGAGGACACTTGCTTGCAAGTGACCTGCAGGCGTTGTGTTCATCATCAGGGTGTGGTTAACTGTGTCATTATTGCCTTCCTGCCTAAAAAAAATTAAAAAATCACTTTTCTTCACTTATATTCGTAACGGCTAAGGGGTATTTATAGTATCTGTTGTCGAGGATTGATGATCTGTTTGATCAGATGAAAGGTGTGACAATGTTTTCAAAGATCTACTTGAGATCAGGGTATCACCAATTACAGATCAAGGAGGACGACATCCCTAAGACTGTCTTTAAGAATAGGTTTGGACTTTACGAGTTTATTGTTTTACCGTTTGGACTGACGAACGCCCTAGGAGTATTTATGAGTTTCATGAAAGGGGTGTTCCACGAATACTTGTAGAATTTTGTCCAAGTATTCATTGATGATATGTTGATTTACTCTCAGAGAATGGAAGAGCATGACGAGCACTTGCGCATGGTACTACAGTGTCTAGGAGAGAACAAATTGTATGGGAAGCTATCTAAATGCTCATTTTATCAATCGGAGATTCATTACTTAGGGCATGTCATCTCTAGTGAAGGTATCGTTGTGGATCCATCAAAGGTTGAGGCTATTATGGAACGGCCTGCACCAAGAAATGTCCCCTAAGTTCATAGTTTCATGGGTTTAGCAGGATACTATCGACGGTTCGTCGAGGGTTTTTTCGAAGATAGCAAATCCAATTACGGAATTGCAAAAGAAGAATAAGAAGTTTTTTTGGACCGAGAAATGATTAGAAGCCTTTCAGAGGATAAAGGAAATGTTGACGACAACACCAATACTAAAGGTCCCGTACATGGATGCAAAATTCTTGGTATGCACTGACGCATCCAAAGAAGGCTTAGGCGGATTCTTGATGGAAGATGATCGAGTGATCGCTTGCATCTTGAGAAATTTGAGAAGGCATGAGGAGAACTATGCGAGGCACGATTTGGAGTTGTTAGCCATTGTTTATTCCTTGAGAGTTTGGAGACACTACCTTAGTGGACGAAAATTTGAACTGCAAATGGACCATTGTGATCTACAACACATTTTTACGCAAAGTGACTTGAACGCACGACAACGACGTTGGTCGGAATTGCTTAGCGAATACAATTTCGAGATTACTTACATAAAAGGAACAATGAACAGAGTGGTAGATGCGTTGAGTTGGAGACCACACATATTTTCGGTGATGCCTCTTCATACAAATCTACGTGAAAAAATTCTATCTTTACAATGCGACGATGATTGGTACAAGGAGGTCAAGGATTTTATCGGACAAAAAACAATGATGGTACCAAAATTTGAGGGATTTACTATGGACAACGATGGATTATTGAGATTTAAATGTCGAATTTATGTACCACCCAATGACAAGTTGAGGAGTTTTATCCTAAACGAGGCTCATAGTGCAGTGTACATGGCTCATTATGGAGTCAAGAAGATGAGGGTAGACTTTAAGCCCTTATTATTCTTGAAATGAATGAAGGCAGACATAGTCAACTACATGGCAAGATGTCTAGAATGTTAGCAGGTGAAGGATAAACATAGACATTCGACATGATTACTACAACCACACACTATTTCAAAATCGAAATGGGAGGTCATTTCGATGGATTTCATTGTTGGATTTCCACTGATGGTAAGGAGACATTACTATATTTTTTTGGTATTCGACACTATGACGAAGAGTGCTCATTTTATTCATTTGCATACGACGTATCAGACACCTGACATAGTTAGAGTTTTCATCAGTGATATTGTGAGGCTACATGACTTGCCTAAGAGGATTATATCCGATAAAGAATCAGTGTTTACAGGACAAATTTGGATTAGTTTCCAAGAGGCCTTGGGAACCCAACTTAACTTTAGTAGTACCACGTATCACTTGGAGACAAATAGGCAAACTGAAAGAACAAACCAAGTCTCGGAGGATATGTTCCATATGTACGTGATGGACCAACAAAATATTTGGGAATAATTCTTTCCACCGGTATAATTTGCATATAACAATAGTTATCAAAGCACCATTAAGATGGCGCCTTTCGAGTTTATTTATGGGCGTACGTGTCAGATGCCTTTGAGTTGGTATCGGCTTGAGTATAGGGTTCTGGTGGGATCAGAAGGGATCAAAGAAATGGAATATCAAATGAAAAAAATAAGACAAAGGATCAAGGAAACACAGGATAGGCAGAAGAGTTATGTCGATGCGCATCGTGTCGATTGTAGTTATGAAGTTGGCAATTGAGTCTTCTTGTGGGCACACCACATAAGAGTTCGATCAATTTTATAATGGGTGCTAAAAACTCTCCTAGGTGCGACCTTTCGATATTTTGGAAAATAAGGGGCCTGTGGCCTATCGACTAGCTTTGCTTGATTCTTTGAGGCGTATGCATGATATTTTTCACATATCTGTTTTGAGACATTAGGTTAGTGATCCTACACATGTTATTGGCATGCGTTCCTTGTAGGTATCGTACGAGGGTGTGCTCACGACATACCCAATCCACATCCTAATTCTTGGACCATCACATTCGACAAATATGGCATTGAACAGTAGATCGGGTCAAGGTCCAATGGGACAACTATAGTTTGACTCGGTGACTTGGGAGGACGCATATGATATGCACTAAAAATTTCCATTTTTGTTTGATATCAAGACCTATGATATTGTGATACACTTTATTTCGACACTTACATGCTGTGAAACTTCGAGACAAAGTTTAAAACAAGAAGGGGTGTATCTAACATCCTGCTCCTAAGCAGAATCATTATTTGAGGACACTTGCGTGCAAGTGATCCGGTTCTTTAAACGATTGGTTGTTTTGATTATGATTATGAGATATGGTGGATTTGATGATATGTTATTTTTGTTGTATTTACATCAACAAGTGCTATTGATTGGGTTATCTTGAGTGTGCAAGACTCTGGACGTTTGAGGATGCCGAGGCATCGATCAAACTCCATGGACTCTGGATTGAGTCAGGGAGTGGACTGTTAGGGTTTTAGTGTTATTGATGTGACATATGTACACATGATTATATATTATGATGTTGATAATTATCACTAACATATTTCTTTGATGGATGTAGGCTGACGATAGCTTGTTGACCAGATTCACATTTGGAGTAAAGGGGTCACACACGACAACTAGACAAATTAAGGGAGAGCTCACCCCCTTAAGGAATAAGGACCCTACCTTATTGCGCGCCCCTTAGAATCATGACTCCAGGGACACTAGAATTCTCTGGTACTGTGTGCATGGCCCCTTTGTGACTCAGAGGGCTCAGGGGGAAGAAGAGTACCTCTAGCATTGGCTGGGAGGTACCAGTGAGGTCTCATCCATTGGCAAGTCAGAGTTGGACAGAGCGCGAGCACGGGACAGTCACTTCCGGTGCTTCGCATTTGGCTACGACACACAAGTGAATAATTTGTATTGAATAGTAGCTAAATTTCTTGTTCATGAATTTCTTTAATGTCGAAATCTCTCTTGCGTAGATGTTGTTAAAAGAAAAAAACTTTTTTAATTTATGCATATGAATTTTATCTATGCGATAGTGCGCCACGTAAAATTGTAAAAAAGGTAACTAAATTTATGTTTCCGATCTTTGTATGTTAAAATGGTGTTAAAATCATGCGCTTGTATGTAGAAATTGGTGCCAACTCCTTAGCTTTGTATGTTGAAAATGGTGTTAAACTTGTGCGCTTGTATGTAGAAATTGGTGTCAAACTTGTGAACCTTGTATGTTGAAACTAGTGTTAAAATCGTGGCACCTTGGGTGAGAAGAGATGTCTTGTGTTTGGTGCTCGACGTTCTTGGATTTTGGCATGTTTGACCCAAATCCTCAAGCGCAATATGTTGGGCCAAATTTTTCTTTAATATTTGTGAAAAATGTCGAGATCTCCTCTACGCATATGCATTTTAATCACTTTGTTTTTACCACTCTTTGGATGACTCTGTTTTTGTATTATTATTGCGTTTTTATTTGTAGTTTCCTGTTCTGGTTTAGGATTATTACTGATTTTGTATTATTACTTGGATGACTTCATTTTTGTATTATTATTGCGGAATACTTCGTTTTGGGTCTCGAGCCATTATTTTATTTTACTTTCTGTAACTTCTTCGTGTCTCTTTCTCCAACCAACCACGTGCTAAGCATTGTTGCGTCTTGTCCGTTCCTATATTTTACCCATGTGCCCAACCCATGAATAGAGCAATCATTTTTCCTTATCTCTCTCTGTCAAACCTTTTGACACAATCATTTTAATGGCATTAAGTTTGCATGTAAAAAAATTGAAGTGGTATGGTGTAATTTTTGCATGCAAAAATTAGTGGGCCAGTAGCAAATCCCTTGATGCATGTTCTGCGACTTCTGCGCATAGTAGTGGTTGTGTCCTTCTAGGGAGAATTTTGATTACCTGTTTACTATTCATGTTGGGACTGTGTTTTATTTCTAAATTCTCTTCTTAAATGTTATTTTTGGCCAGTAGTGGTTCCCTTGTCTTCATGTTTTGAGATTTCCTTTTTTTTTTTCTTATCCACGATCTCTGAGTTTTCTTGGGAAAATTAATGCTTCTAATTTGCAATTTTTTTTAATTATTTAATTATTCTCTTCTTTTGTGAGTCTCCACTCCAGATAGTTGGCAAGTGTAACCAATTTTAATTCCTAGATCCTTGGGTTAAGTGCGCCCAACCTTTAATATTCTTTTGAATAAATACAAGTGATTTAGTAAATACACATAGATATTAATTAAATATAGAGATTCTGAATATCACAAGTTGATTTTAATTAATTAGTGGTTAGAACCTCTAACAACGATATGATTCCACAGGAAATTTTCTTTATATTAAAACATATATGTAGTTTTCTTACAACTATCCTTTGACATAGGACCTTAAAAAAATGAGCTATATGATAGCAACAAACATAGATTTTTCATAGCGTTCATAACAATAATCCAAAATAAAGCTTCGAGCTCACAAAAGACAAAAAGATACAGAGTACAAATAGAGGAATTAACCCTCAAATTAACCTTGAAACAACACTATGACTATAAGATCTGTCCATCAAGAAGCTATAATAGGAACTGACTCTCATGCAATTAATATAACTTCAAGTAATAAGTAAGACCCTCATTACCATCCTCCCACTGACATTGATATGGTTGTTATGATTGTGTTAACATTTTTAATAGTTTTAATTAATTTAATTATGTTGTGATTTACGTCTCATAATAGTTCCAATTGTACCGCAACAGTTTAATGGTATATTGTGATTATAACCTTAACGATTTTAATAGTTTTAATTAATTTAATTATGATGTGGTGATTTACGTCTCATTATAGTTTCAGTTGTATACCAACAATTTTAATTGTATATTTGTGATTAATGCGTTAATTCTCTTAATAGTTTTAAATTGTTTTTTTTGAGAGGGATCTAATTAAGGAACCCTTGAACTCTTTAATCGTGTTATTAAATTATGCTTATGAAAATTCTAACCTGCCATTATTAATTATAAGTTGCTCTATTATTTAGAATCATGTAAAGGGGATTGTAAGGGAATGTAAGGTATAATGTTGCTTGATGACGTATAGGTTCCTTTACTTTTAGATGGTGGTTGGATATTTATGATGTGATTAGTCCTTATTACAATAAATTACTAATGAATTACATCTAGTCACTGCGTCAATTTAAATCTGTCGCATATAATCACTCTGCATCCATTTTTGCTTTATTTATTAGAGAGCCTTCATCTATCGGAGTCATATAATGTATATCAGTGCCAGTTGGATTTTAGGCACGTAGATTCTATGTTTGGTTGAAGGTTTACAATTATTTTGTCGCGCCTAGGTCCCTAGCTCCTTGTCGCAATGTGGTGACGTGACACCTTATGATCGGGTCATTATGCACGTTGATAGATAAGCTCATATGAAGCCTAGATTAGGATCATGCACCTCTCGATGTGCATGATTTTGTATTTGTAAGAAAGGTTGTGTTTGTTTTATAATGTTAATGTGATTGTCTCTCACTTACCGGGAGGGTTCTAGCTAGTGTGTCATTAAAGTTGTTATGTTTGGATTGATTGATGTTGCCTTAGCTTAGTAGGCATGGTATTGCTTGTGTTGGGTGGGATGTAGACACCTCCTTGTTCCTCAGAACAGTCACCATCCTTGAGATCTTAAATGGTCAAAATCGATGGGAACCTCGGCTTGAGCATTGCTTATGTGTCCTGGAGGTCCTAACCTTGTAGGGTAGAACGGGCAAGTAGTCGTTTCTATTATTCATATGATTGATTGTTATATGTTTCTTCGATTTGCTTGATGTGCTAGTATGCTAGGTTATTATGTTGGTCTATTGCCTGAATTGTGTGTGTTGAGTTTGTCGCCTAGTTGCGTTGATTTACTGTTGTTGTTATTACTTTCGTGCTTTAGAAAAATAAATAAAAAAATAATAATACATATTGCACTGGTTATTCGTCACATGTCGTCGTAACGATAGGGTTCGTTACACCATGAATTCTGAGGTGACTTCTATTCGATGTCTTGTACCTGCTCCTTTAATCCACCACTGGATCGCGAGGGGAAACATTAAATTTCTGATGGTGTTGCAAAGAACTATGATTATACCCATGTGAGATCCCATCAATAAGGAGGAATAGTCATATGGATGGAAGTTGGGGGTATTAACTTCCATCCCCGCATGCGTGTCACCTTTTTCCCCCTTGCTAGATGTCACCCCATCTAGGGGTCATTAATAAATACATTACTAAAGTATTAATACACTAATTAAGTAATACGTTAATAAAGTAGTAATACAATGACCTTAAGGTATCTAGTAATATATTATTACATTACTATAGGGTATAAATTAAAATACTAATACAATAATGTATAATGTAACATGTTAAACTATTAAAAGACTAATAGTGTATTGATACATTCAAATATATATTGACTCATTGATTAATATATTAATAATGTAATGTAACATCAATGATACATTAATGTATTAATGTAATGTATAAATTAAAGTATTAATATACATTAATGTATAAGTAATTGTGTTAATTGTTTGATACATTAATAATGCAATGTATTAATTAATTTATACATTGTTAAAGTTTTAATATACTAATAAACTAATACATTAATAATATATCAAATGCATCATTAAATGCATTAATAAATACATTACTAAAATACTAATACGTTGATAAAATAATACATTAATAATAAATTAGTAAAGTAGTAATGTATTGACTTTAATGTATTTACTAAACATTATTAAATTATTAATACATTAATGCATAACCTAATACATTATTACATTACCTTAATGTATCTAGTATTACATTATTACATCACTTTGATGTTGTAAGGTAGCTAGAGAGGTAGTGGCGGGCGCCAGAGGGCCCATAATGATAATAGTGGAGATCATTCAATGTAACGTGGACTAGGTCCACTATATTTTTAAATAAGACCCACTATGGTAGTTAGATATAATAAATAGGTAATTAGATATAATAAATGTAAGAGGAATTCTTAGAAGGTTTTACTTCTAAAAGATTCCTCCTTTTGAATGTTTTTAGGTGATAGTAGTACTATATAAAGGGGTTCAAGCAATCTAAGGGGACATGAAGATAATTATTTTATTGTGAGTTGTAGCTCAATAGGGGGATGCCCCCTTGAAGAGGCAAGTGAACAAGAGAGGATCCCTTCCATAATAGGATCCATTGTATGGTTTTTCCCTACCTCAAGGGTTTGGTAAGGGGGCCTAGAGGGCCCATAGTGATAATAGCGGAGGACATTCAATGTAAGGTGGACTAGGTCCACTATATTATTAAATAAGACCCACTATGGTAGTTAGATATAATAAATTGGTAATTAGATCTATAATAAATGTAAGATGAATTCTTATAAGGTTTTACTTCTAGAAGATTAATCCTCTATAATATTCTTAAGTTATGGTAGCACTATATAAAAGGATTCAAACAATGTAAGGGACCATGAAGAGAATTATTGTATTTGGAGCGGTATATCAATAGGAGGATTCCCCCTCGAAGAGGCAAGTAAACAGGAGAGGATCTCTTCCATAATATGATCCATTGTACGATGTTTCCATACCTTAAGGGTTTGATATGAATAAATGAGGTTTTGCATATTGTTCTTATATATATGTTGTGGTGCTTTTTTATTTAGTCTTTTGGTTCTTAAAAATTGGTTTCAGATCATTTTCTTTGGTAGACATTGTGGACAAATATTTTTTTATTTTTGTAGATTTTTTTTCGGAGAAGAAAAAAGAGGGCCATGACATTCCAGAAATTTTCGGTATATTTATATGCAAAATTTGTAGAAATGGGTTGTATATCTGAGTTCCTCTTATAAAAAAATCCAATTTGAAAAAAAAATCGTCCGAAACGGATTCCGAGAAGTTAAGGTATTGCAATTTTAAAATCTGTATTTTTTCAAGGTTTTTCCGCGGATGGCGATGCCATTTTTTTTTTATTTCTGTAGCATCTGGAGGCCGAATTTGCCCAAAAAACTTACACATATTATTTCCGGTCATAATTTCACCCAATTTCAAAAAAAAAAATTTAGTCGAAATGGGGTTCGGGAAGTGAGGTTATGAGCATTTTAAATTCAACATTTTTTCAGGGTTTTTTCCGGAAACCGCCGCGGTTTTCTGCAGTAATTTATTATTCTATTTTTTGAGTTTTTTCGTGGCGGAGGCAGGATTGCAGAGTTCATAAATTTTCATAGGGTGTGCAGATGGATATTTCTTCTCAAAATCTCAAAGAAATTCTACAGATCACTGAAGCATTCAAAGACCAATTGTTTGACACATTGAATGGCAGATTTGATGGCTTTGTAGATGGCCACAATGATAGTTTTCGTAGTATTGAAGATTCATTGGATAATATGTAAGAGATATTTCTTATGGAAGACCTCAGGGATGAATATAATTAATAAATATATGTTTGTTATGATTTTGAGGCTGATTGCGATGATTGGTATATGGATAGTTGTTATTTCTGGGATGACAACTACTTCCATATTTTATTTGATAACTCTACTCCACCTTATGTAGAGAACATTATTTTTCTACATCAGGAGCTAGTTACTAGCGTCCAGCCTGTATATTCTGCAATGTTATTGTTCTTTCCAAATTCATCTTTGATCATCTCCCACTATGTGGATGGATATTCTTATTTGCATCCACATGATAGGTGTCAGTATTGGGACCATCATTTTCAGTTGGTTATTGAGTGTCGATATCTTCCATGTGGGGTTCACATGAACAATTGTACATGGGACCTTGGTTTACAATGGTGGTTGGACTACTTCAACATGGTGGATTCCATTTCTCAATGGGACCATGGTTCTCTAGTCTACTTCAGCACTATGTTCCACACTTATCCATGGGACCCTGGTATATGGTTGTACATCAAGCGTTGAGGACAACTCTTTCATAAGGGGGATGGAATGTAAGGTAGCTAGAAAGGTAGTGGGGGGGCCCAGAGGGCCTATAGTGATAATAGTGGAGGCCATTCAATGTAAGGTGGACTAGGTCCATATTATTAAATAAATCCCACTATGATAGTTAGATATAATAAATGTGTAATTAGATTTAATAAATGTAAGAGGAATTCTTAGAAGGTTTTACTTCTAGAAGATTTTACTTCTAGAAGATTCATCATCTAAAATGTTCTTAGGTGATGGTAGAATTATATAAAGGGGTTCAAGCAATGTAAGGGGACATGAAGAGAATTATTGTATTTGGAGCAGTAGCTCGATAAGAGGATGCCCCCTCAAAGAGGCAAGTAAATGAGAGAGGATCTCTTCCATAATAGAATCCATTGTATGGTGTTGCCCTACCTCAAGGGTTTGATAGTAATAAATGAGTTTTTTCATATTGTTCTTGTATATCTGTTGTGGTGCTTTGGTATTCAGTCTTTTGGTTCTTAACAAATATATAAACTAAATTACGAATACATTAATGTATAATGTAAAATATTAAACTATTAATACATTAGTAATATATTCATACATTAAAGTATATATTGAATGATTAATAGATACATTAATAATGCAATGATGCATTAATGTATAAATGTAATGTATAAATTAAAGTATATAAAGTAATAATAATGTAATGTATTAATTAATTTCTACATTAATACATGGTTTCTTATAATGTTCATGGTTTCTTATGGTCATGACTATGAATGCCATTAATACATTAATGTATATGGGTGAAATCATGAAGATGGGTTACACTTTTGCTCGTTTTATGACAAAAAAAACTGTATTTTTACAAGTTATTCAACTTCCGACATATAAATGTATTTTTTTTTATTTAGAATTTTACTTTACAGTAAAAACAAAACTTGTGAAGAATTGTGTTAGCTTTCTAATGACTATTTTTCAAATTTTTTTTATCATGATTTGATATGTCAAATTGACAATTGTTTAACAGTATGTTTCTTAAACACGAAATGAATGATAATGAGTTACTTATTTCTACAACATTGTTTTTTTTATTAAACTTATGTTTTGAAAAAACAAAATATACTGCAACAATCTACAGAGACTCTATTTTATTATGACTATCATTTTAAATTTAACGATGAATATTATAATTTCTAGAATTTTTTGAAGTTGACCAAGCTGAAAACGTTGCAGAGTTTACATACATGTTTTTCTACACCTCGTAGCTATCTTAATTTTTACGTAAAACTAAAATCTAAAAATACCCTTTTGAAAAAAACAGTTTAAGGATTATGAATATATTTTTTCCAAATTTTTTCACTGTATATTTTTTTAGATACCGATATTTCATTTCACCAAATCATAATATCTACTGAAAATATTATGTAGTGAGTTTTTTAAAAAATTAAAGAAAATTAGATAAAAATAACGAAAATGAAAACAAATTATACGAATTGAAAGTAGATTCA